>JAGKTI010019493.1:0-16947 GCA_018397915.1 Birgus latro | reverse complement strand
ACCCCCCCCGCCCCCTCTCATCCTGATCCAGCAGGAGAGGCCAATCGCCTCGCTGCTCATTTTGCCCTGAGGACTTCGCCTATCAACCTGCCAGTCTGTCAGGGACCTGCAGGATCGTCTCCTTGGTCCCCGCACCGCCTCTATCAACGACGGCTGCACGCTTCCTGACGAGGCTGATGTGCTCTTCACTACTGGTGAATTAGACGAAGCCCTCCAGGGCCGGAAAGACACTGCCCCAGGAGCAGATGGCCTCTCTTACTCCCTCCTTGCCCGTTCAGGACAGAGGGGGCGGACTCTCCTCCTTGATCTTGTTAACCACTCTTGGGTTGCGGGACGCCTTCCTACTCCATGTTAGACTGCTATCATCCATCCCATTCCGAAGCCTCGTGATCCAGCTGCGATGAGACCTATCTCTCTTCTCAGCTGTATCGCGAAGACGGCTGAACGCCTCGTTCTCTCTCGTCTTTCCTAGAAATTGGGCCCGCTGCACCTGCATCTCTTTGCCTATCTCCCTGGCAGAAGTGCTGTGCAGTGCTTGGCCTCTTTTCTAGGTGAGCTGAAACATGGCCGAGGCTTGGCTGTCTTCCTTGATGTAGAGAAGGCATTTGAGTTAGCTGTCCCTGAGGCCGTACTCTCAGCGCTTGTTGCCAAGGGTGTTCGTGGCAGGATTCTCTCCTGGCTGCGCAACTACTTTACTGGCCGCTCTGCTAGTGTATGCTTTCAGGGACAGCTCTCTCCCCCCCACCCTCAATTCAACGTGACGCCACACGGAAGTTTGCTTAGTCCCCTCCTATTTAACCTGCTTGTCGAACAGCTGCTGTTGATTGACTTCGGCAGAGGTACCACTCTCCTCTGCTACGCAGATGATCTCGTCCTCGTCATCTCGCGTAAGGATTGCTATAGACATGCACCAACTGCTCTAACCCGCCTGCATGACAGGTGCTGTGAACTAGGCCTGAAACTGAACCCTGATAAGACGAAATGCCTACCTTTTGGGATGCGTCCACCCGAACATCCCCTCTCACTCGGGAGGCAACAGCTTGGCATAGTCAACAGTCATCAATACTTGGGAGTGTGGCTGGACAGCCGCCTGACCTTCTCAAAGCATGTCAAGTACCTACGAGAGAGGGCTGCCCCTCGTATCACTGCCCTAAAAGCTCTCTCCCACAGGAATCTCGGTGCCTCGCCTCGTACTCTACGAACATTCTACACGCACGCAATACGGTCACTTGTTGACTACAGTGCAACGTGTCTTGTTGGACTCTCGGGTGTGCAGGTCTGCTCTCTCGAAGTCCTGCAAAACTCTGTGCTTCGTGTGATGTTGGGTGCTCCTATGTGGACGCGTGCCGAGAATCTGAGGTTGGAGAGTGGCTTTCCCTCTCTTCAACATCACGTCTGGAGTCGGTCGACTGCAGTTGCTGCACAGCTTTGCAGATCCAGGCCTCAGCTGTCTGTCTCTGCTGTGCTGCAGCGTACCCTCGACAGGCCTCTGAATCTCTATCATTCAAGAAGGGACTTGGCTCACTCCGTTGTGTCAATTGTTCACAAACTTGCCCTTACTCAGACCTTGCAGGGAGGCCCTGACCTCCCTCATCCTGACTACTCGCCTCCACCACCATGGCTGCCCCCTGTGATTCGTGGACTTGCCCCTTCCAGTGCCTCCCCTAGAGCATCCCTGCCCTCACTGTTGCGGCAAGATGCACTGAGAAGGATGGCGACTCTTCGTGTCCCGGGGGCTACTGAGTACTACACTGATGGATCAGTCACTGCTGATGGTTCAGCAGGTACAGCATTTTACTGTGAGGGCCGTGCTGAGACATGGAGGCTCCCTTCAGGAGCCTCTGTGTACGAGACTGAGCTTGTCGCCATCCTTGGTGCCCTTGGAGATGCCAGCCTACACCACCATAGGCACCTCATTATTCACACAGACTCGCTCTCATCACTGCTCAGTTTTCGTGCGCGGCATTTCAAGGAAAATGTTGCCCTGCTGACTTCCATTCTAGTTGTGGCTGACACCATTGCACGCCGGGGCACCGACATCACTCTTCACTGGATACCCAGCCATGTGGGTATCCGCGGCAATGAAGCAGCTGATGCCGCTGCTCGGCGTGCCACCGCTCTCCCCACTGTAACCTTTCCCTTAGGGCACAGCCTCGCGAGTGTTAAGAGAAAAGCCTACACCTCCACCATTAGACTCACTCGTGAGGCTCATGAGGATCAGGTTGCTGCTGGCTCACGATCTGCCTCGTGGTTTGCGCGGGCAACTCGTTACCAGCCGCTTGTTGCCCCGCCCCACACCCCTAACGCTCTCATAGTAGGTCTTCGCCGCCTCAGGCTTGGGCACCCCTGCTTTTCCCAGATTTCTGGGCAGCAACCTGACCCGTGCCCTTACTGTCACCAAATTGACGACTGGCCTCTTCTGCATATCTCTTGGACTGCCCTTCCACTGTTTCTCTGCGTCTCTCTCTTCACAACCGTCTTGTCAGGCGTGTCTCACGCTCAGACACTGCTGCTGAGATTGTTGCTCTTTCCTCTGTCTCTTCACTTCTCTCTACTGTCTCCTCTTACCCTCCGCCTCCCTAGTCATAGCGCCACCTTCCTAATTTCTTCTCTCACGTCTGCGTCTATCTGCTGCCATGCAGTGGACGCTCCTCTTTCTTTTATCATCTGATTCGTCACTTATGGGCTCTCCACCCTAAGCCCGTGCCACACCCGTGTGGCGAATCTCATCATCATCATCTTCAGACAAAAACACCAACATCGAGGAAAACTGCGAGGTCTGCGCGAGAACGAGATAACGGGACTCGAGAAAGAGACAACGAGACTCATCATGACTCTGAAGGCATTGATTTGATTAATTATTATGCCCGAAGGCGACAAACCTATTACAGTGGCATGTGGGCATATGTGAGGTGAGTACAAGGGAACTCGCGCCACGCAGGACACGCTGTCTAGCTAAAACAAATTAACACCCACCAAAGTGTGGATGATGCATGAGAAAAACATCTAGATTATCATCATCCAGTAAATGTTTACAAGTGTCCACTAATGTGGTCTTTCGAGAAATAAGAACGGAATAATAGAGGCAACCATAATAATATAACTTACCCTGTCCTTACTTCCCTGATCTATGTTTGCTATTACTGTTGTACACGATAATGCCATTGTGCATTTCACTCCTTCATCAAACATGCAAATCTTTTCATCTCGTCCAATTGCTTTAACATCCTGTATCTCAAAAGTTTTCGAGTCAGTTCTTAACAGAAAAATTTTAAAGCATCTTTTCTATCACAAACTTCTTTCTGATGGTCAGTATGGGCTCCGTCAGGGACACTCCGCTGGCGAACTTCTCACTTACCTTTCAGACTTCTGGTCATCCTCCTTTCGGGACTTTGGCGAAAGCTTTGCCATTTGCACTGATGTCTCAAAGGCTTTCGATCGAATCTGGCATAAATCTTTAATTTCAAAACTGCCCTCCTGCAGTGTCAATCTTTCTGTCTGCGCCTTCATCTATAGCTTCCTTTCTGGTCGTTCTGTAGCCGCTGTTGTAGACGGCCATCGTTCTTCTCCTAGATCAATCAACAGTGGTGTTCCTCAGACTTCTGTCCTATCACCAACTCTCTTCCTTTTATTCACCAATGACCATCTAAGCTGTACATCTAACACTGTCCACTTGTACGCTGATGATTCCACCCTTCACTTTCCATTCGGTTCCCGCAACGTCCATCTCAGCAGTTATTTCAACATACAAGGGATGAGGCTATGGCACACCTAATGTCTGACTTGGCTCGTATCTCTGACTGGGGTAAAAATAATCTTGTTTTTAACCTGCCCAGTCTCGACCGTTTTTTTTTTTTTTTTTTTTACCCAACCCACCCTGAAAACCGGACCGATTTTCAACTTGTCTTTTTTTGGCTCAAACTTCCGCTTTTGGTGAGAAACATCGAAAATTTATAGAGAAATCGCCCTCCTGAGCTTATATATGTTGCTACAGGTGACAGTCAGCCTTACCTTCTCATTCTCTCTCAGGGTACCTGGCTTCAAAGAAAACGAACTATGGGAGGGTTAACTAATTCAAGCCACTTTAAATTACGTATTTATTTATTTGTTTGGTACGAATTTATTTATAGCACAAGACTATATTGGTTTTCACACAATAATATAGACGATAAAAGCATTGTTCACTCACCGAAAAAAACCAAGAGATGGCACCTTCCGTTATGACATAAACCACCTCATCACTTCTGTTTGTTTCTTCCTCTAGCTTCTTTATTTCTTTGTCCTCCACCTCAGGAATCACTTTCACTGTGAATTTCGTCATTGGAGAGACCATGGTGCAACATGTCTTTACTGGCCAGGTTACTGCTAACATGGGAATTGTCGAGTATTGGGGGTAAGGGGGTCAGGTGGGGCCAGGCAGTATCCCCACTTGACAGCAGGTAGAGGAAGGTCTCCCACATATGCCTACCGAAAATCACCTGATGGGGCTTGCAATTGACTGACGTACGATGCACGTCGGTGGGTCTGAGCATGAAAAAAAGCGGTGATGTGCATCGTACGTCGGGGGAACTGGGCGGGTTAATGGATCAAATACTCAGTTCTTACACCTACCAACCCGACAAAATCTTCCACAGGAGTGCCCACTAATGTTTAATAGTGTCCAGCTCAGTCCTGCATCATCCTTGAATATACTTGGGATTTCAATCACTTGGGATTTATCTTGGAAAGAACATATTACATCTCTTGTCAAATCTGCTTCCAGGAGATTAGGTGTGCTAAGCCGACTCCGGACCTTCTTTACCCTCACATAAATAGTTGACTTTATACAAGGGTTTTATTTGCCCCTGTGAAGAGCTTAACTCTCATGCGTAGGAAGGCTCACCGCATACAGCTCTTCTCAATAGGGTGGAGTCGAAGGCCTTTCATCTCATTAACTCTCCTCCTCTTACTGGCTCCTTTCAGCCTCTGTCTTTTCACCTCACTGTTGCATCTTCGTTTCTTTTCTATCGCTACTTCAGTGGTCACTGTTCCTCTGAACTGTCTGCTTGCATCCCTCGACCTCTTCGACAGACACGTAGCACCCGTCTAGCAACAAGTTCTCACCCCTTTTCTGTCCAGCTCTCTAATGCAGGAGTTAACCATTACTCCCAGTCCTTCATTTATGCAACAGGTCAGCTCTGGAACTGTCTTCCTCTATCTGTTTTTCCTACTTGCTATGATCTCCAGTCTTTCAAAAACAATGTGTCCAGGTATTTCGAAATGAACGGATCTTGAATTTGGCTCTCTTTTTTATTGTTTTTGTTATTTTCTTGGAAGGAACAGTTTGCGGGCTCTTGGCCTTTGGTTCCTTCTTCCTTGCATTAAAAAAAAAAATCTTCAATGTTCACCTTTTTTCGGATTAATGATTATACATGCACTGTTTTCTTCTACTGATGAATTTTCTGTATTAACCCGTCCAGTCCCACTGACGTACGATGTACGTCGCAACTCCCGCGGACAGACCTAACGATGTACACCGTACGTCACGCAATTGCAAGGCCCATTGTGTGCACATTTTTCAACATTTGCAGGTAATTTTTGGTAGGCATATGTGGGAGACCTTCCTCTACGTGCTGTCAAGCGGGGATACTGCCCGGCCCCTCCTAACCCCCCCTTCCCCCCCTCCCCCCACACTGGGCAATTCACCTGTTAGCAGTAAGCTGGCCAGTAAAGGTATGTTGCCCCACAGTCTCTCTAATGATGAAATTCACGGTGAAATTGATTCCTGAGGTGGAGGACAAAGAAACAAAGAAGCTAGAGGCAGAAACAAACAGAAGTGATGTGGTGGAAACGTCGTAAAGGAAGGTGCCGTATACTGGGGTTTTGGGTAAGTGAACAATGCTTATAAACGCCTATATTATGGTGTGAAAACCATTATAGACTTTTACTACACATAAATTCGTACCAAATAAATGAAATAAATACGTAATTTAAAGTGGCTTGAATTAGTCAACCCTTCCATAGTTCCGTTTTCTTAGCCAGGTACCCTGAAAAAGAAGGAAAACGTAAGGTTGAGTGACACCTGTATCAACATTTTTTTTACCTCAGGATTGCGATTTCACTATGTATTTTCGATGTTTCTCACCCAAAGCGAAGGTTTCAGCCAAAAAACAAAAAGTCGAAAATCGGTCAGGATCTGGGGGTAGGCTGGGAAAAAAACCGTTCGGGACTCGGCGGGTTAACGTGTAGTTACGATATGAGATGATTTTTGTTTCCCTCTTTACTTTCTTCCTTGAATATCTTAACCCGCCCTGTCCCAAACGCTTTTTTACCCAACCCAACCCCGGAACCTGACCGATTTTCAGTTCGTCTATTTTTGGCTCAAAGATCCGCTTTTTGTGAGAAACATCGAAAATTCAGCAAGAGAGCACTCACCTGAAGTCAAAAATATACTAAACAGGTGAGAGATCCCTCGCCTGGCTACCGTTTTTTATTATGTCGGACTCCATAAAAGATGCTTCCTATGTGAGGGAACTTAACCAAAACCACACAGCCTCGTAGATATTTTTTTATTTGGTAAGAATTTATATGTAATACAAGAGTATATTGCTTTTCACACAATAATATAGATGATATAAGCGTTGTTCCCTCACCAAAAACATCAACAAATTGCACCTACCTTGGGAAACACTTTCGCCTTGAATTTCGTTGTCAGGGAGACTGTAGTAGTACGTGTCTTTACTGGCCAGGTCACTGCTAACAGGTGAGTTGCAAGAAAATTACGCACCCCCTGAGGGGGAGGGTTGAACAGGGTCAGGCAGTGTTGCCACCTGGCTGGGGGTAGAGGAAAGTCTCCCACATATGCCTACCAAAAATCACCCGGGAATCTTGGAAAATGTGCAAAGGACGGGCCTTGCAATTGACTGACGTACGATGCACTTCGGTGGGTCTCAGCATGAAAAAAAGTTGTGACGTGCATTGTACGTTAGGGGGATGGGGTGGGTTAATCAATATTTGGCTTTTAGACAGTTTTTCAAAAGTTTACTCTCCAAGTTTTCCAGTCTCAGAAAGACCTACAATATCCCACTTGGAACTGAAACACCCTACAACATTAGCTAAGTTTGTTTTCTCAACATGCATCAAGAATGATATTTTCATGGTTTACATAAGTTTCCAAAGACGGTCTGATCGTACTCAGTTTTTACTGACTGCATTGGTTGGACCAGGCCTAGCCACCATCATATGTAGTTCATTCAAAGTTGCTGAAAATCATACTTTGTCTGCTTCATCTTGACCTAAAATTAACATATCTCAGCAATGAACGTCCGTTGTAGGCTAATAGATTTACTTTAGAATACATTGGTGGTCGTGGAAAATTACTATGAAAGGGATGTAAATTCGTAGTACAGTATTACTAGACCATTGAGCTACAGGGAAAAAGTACACAAATAACAAATGTATCTGACAAGTAAAGTTGAACGAACTACAGTATTTACAGCATTTTCTTGGAAGTTACGCAGTAGCACGCACATGCAGGCTGGTACAGTATCTGGTATCAGTACCTGTTATCGGCGCCTGGTATCAGTAGTGGATCCAGAAAAGAGGTGGGGGGCGGGGGGGGGGGAGTTTCGCCAGGACCTCCTTATCCCCCTTTTTTTTCATCTGTGGTAGTTACACCTCCCTCAACAGCTATACAGCAATACTGAATGAGAACAAAAAATGCTGACATCATATCTCATCAGTTTTCCCTTAACGTTTACCGTTTACAGCATGGTACTCGAAAGTCTGCAAAGTTTTCATGTAAGCAGGTTTTTTTTAATGTTCTTCCTTATATTTTGGAAAAAAAAAAAAAAAAGGAATTGTCATTAATCTTTTTTCAGAATGTGTAAAACTCTGCTTAGTGGCTGTGCAGCCTCATGCCAAAGCATGGCAGTTCACACACGCCTGACACAGTTTTGTGTTTCATTTAGTACTTTCGAACTTTTCAGCATTATGTTAGTGAATTTCAAGAAATGCATGTCATATAGTAGTAATTATTCCCTTAGCTTTAATTGTCCTTCCAGAAGGACAGTGAAGCTTTCTGCAAACACCCTTCCAGAAGTCCCTGTGATATTTCTATATTTTGCACATTTAACTGTTGCCACCAAGTGTGTGTTTAGGCTTAATAAGTGGACAGCACGGGTAAATCCTGGGCTGCCAGCATGAACATGACCCATCTGTCATCCTCTGAATTCTTTGGAGTCAGTCTATTACTCCTGATTCTCTCCTTTACCTCGAGACCAAATAGGCAGGAAGCACACCCAACTATACATGACATGCCTTTTACCGACCAGGGAGAAATTACTACAACATAGCCTAGCCCAATTGTCCACCTTAGTCCTCACATCCAGCTGCCCATGCTATTGTGTTGAGTCAATCACTCCTTCAGTGTGGCAAAGACTGCTGTTTGATGACAGCAGCAGTGAAAACAAGGCAGACCCCAAAGGTTTATGGCTTAATGGCAAGGCTGGTGTTGGTGATGGAGTAGCAGAGATTCATGAAATACTAAGTACACAGGCAGATAGTGAGATGGAGTTTGAGACCAGGAGCAGGAGGGAAACGAGGGAGGCTGAGCACGTTCCACAGCCATCATCTCCACTGCATTTTGCTTGTACTATATCTAGTAATCACATGAAAACCATCACCTTCAACCTAGCCAATCTCACCATGACATTCTCTGCCTTCATCATCAAGCCCTGCGGTCGACCACCACCTGCACCGCCAAGTTCACAACCTCCTGCCACTATTATCTCAGCCATATCAGATCATGGGATCAGTGAGATCAGTGCTCACCACAGTTGTCCATCCCTGTGATGAGGTCAACAGTGGCCATGGCTGAGTGGCAGGGACTGGAGGATTGCAAGGAGGTGGAATAATTTGATGGCTTCATGACACTGGATGAAGTGGGCCTGATGTGCTGGTAAATTCTGTGCCTTTGTCAGTGCAAGAGATTCTCCATCCCTGATCATGGTCGTACAAGTGACATTATCTGGTGTGTTACAAGTTCATTGTCTTATTGCCTCGCAACAAAAAGTATGTGCTCAACTCGTACTGGTGCGAGGATGCTTTCCTTTCATTGCCAATATTCGGATGGTACATGGTCCATCGTTGTTTCTTACTGTTCGTATGCACTTTACCAACAGCCACTACCCATCTGTCAATGATGGGGTGTGGGAGAATCAGGACTTTTTGAGATTCTGAAGGATGTGAACCAAAATTCTCGTGTCCCAGTTCAGAACGTCGTCAATGAAAGCCTTATACTACTCAGGTGGCACTTCATTCTGCAACAGTCCATCCCATTGAAATGACATCATTGTGCAACTGTACCAGAGGCTTTTTTTTTTTTTTTTTTTAACAGAACAGAGGATGAAAAAACAAATGAATAACAAAAAACTATTCATACACCAGACTACTGGCGTCCTCCATTCATAAAATATCTGTAACAGTTGGACTTAAACAGCTGTAATTGAAGTTTGGGGGAAAACAACTCCGGGGAAGCGAGTTCCAGAGAGATGCAGTTTGGGAAATAAAAGAATTCTGATAGGCAGAAGTCCTGCAGTAAGGCTGTGTGACATTCCAGTCATGAGTGCTGCCAGATGTCCATGTAGCACGAGGGAAGCCACGGAGAGGTGTCACAATGGGCGCATTTTCGTCTGTGCATTTGCTAAAAAAATATATGTAAAATAATGCAAGGGAGGCAACATTCCTTCTCACTTATAGGGGAGATAGCTTATTTATAATAGCAGGGTTATTAATAATTTCAACAGCTTTGTTCTGAATTTTGTCTAGTTGTTTTAGCTAATGCAACCTCTAAACATCCATTCCACAAGGGTGAGCAATATTCAAGCTGAAAGTGCACATGACTTGCAAATTATAGCTAACTGCTTGTCAGTGAAGAAGTTACGGACTCTGTACAATAATCCACGTTTCTTTGATGTGGTTTTAGCAAGTGATTTGACATGAGAGGTCCAGCTGAGGGCATTGTTAAGTGAGACGCCGAGAATTTCAATACTTTTGGAGATGGGAATAGAAGTAGCGTTGAAGATAATATACGAATCTGACAATATCTGTCTATTAGTAAATTGTATATACTGTATTTGGTTTTACTAGCATTAAATGTGACAAGGTTGTTTTATTCCCATTCATTGATCGTAGATAAGTCTTGATTTATGGAGATGGCTTGTACTGAGCTGAGAGTTAGAGATGCTGGACTTTGTAAATAGGTGTTTGAGTGTGAATGAACTGTTAAGTGTTGAGTCATCTGCATATGAATGGATGGGATTGTGGGTGACAGAAAAGAGATCATTAATATGAACCAGGAACAGGGTTGGCGCCAGAACTGATCCCTGTGTCATGGCGGCATTAACTGAGTGGAAATTGGAATATACACCATCTACTTTTACTCATATTTTTCCGTTGCTGAGATATGAAGAGAGCAGAAGAACAAAAGACGTTAGACCATAGCACGGGAGTTTGGACAACAGGGAATGGTGCAACACTGTCAAAAGCTTTAGAAATATCAAGGGCTACTGCATGAGTTTCTCCATGTTGGTCAATGACTGATGGATGGTATGAGTCAGGAGATTTAGTATGTCAATGGTGGATCTTTCGTGGTGAAAACCATATTGTCTATCACTAATTTATTTGTTGGATTCAGCTATGTGCTTTTTAATTAAAATTTCAAATACTTTACTAAGAGATGTGACAGCTATTGGTCTGTAATCAGTGGGGTCAGAGGAACTTCCTTTCTTTGGAACTGCGTGGATATTGGCTTCTTTCCACGAATTACGTATGCATAGTCTGAAAAATTTAGCTGGAACAGAGGGAAGTTCCGGGGAACACTTTTTCAAAACAACTGAAGGAACTCCATCTGGGCCTGGCGCTTGTTGGTTGGTAAACTGTCTAGGATGGATTTTACATATCTTGTTTGTATTTTAAGTGGAACAATTTCGGGAGAGTCAAGTTCTAGTACTGGGACGTTCTGGATGGCTTCCTCTAGGGTAGAATTTCTGGCAGATTACTGGCAAAGATATTTGCTTTCCCACTTAAGTCATTTCTAAAGCCCCTTTCCCACTTCGCCGGAAATTACCACGATAAATCCACGATGAACATCTTGGTCCAAGTCGGTGATATGTCGACTACTCTGAACAAGAATCGTGATGTCGGCGTAATAGTTTCGACACAATTACAGCAAAACATCGACTCCTCGGCGGTGTATACGTTATAAGCGGCGACTAATACCTGACATTTAGGCGATGTGTCGGCGTATTGCGTAATATTAATGGAATATCAAAAATTAACGTTTTTTTTTTTTAATGCCGAAATAACACCGATATAGCTAGGAAGTCGGCGTCTTGTCGACAATGTATCGGCGAAATGCAGACGAATGTATCAGGGAAGCAGATACGATGTCAATCGACGCAATATCGGCTAGTTACCTACGATAAAAATATTAATGTTGTAGTACCCAGTGCGTATCGTACATTTTACGAAGGTTATATCGAAATGGACTCGCCGATTACTTGCCAACATCTTGCCGTAATCCGGTATAATAACAGTTGACGTCTCAACATTTTCTTTTATTTACCACGAGACGCTGATGACGTTTGCGATTACACACATGTTATTCGGCTTGTCATCTGCGATGTAGCCGCCCTCTCGCCCTATTGTAGACGACTCCTCGCCGAAAGTTGAATATGTCGTGAAACTCCACGGCGTTTTGGTGCAGCACCAAGTCATCGTGGCCCTTCACGTAAAATTGCCGACTCGTAGTAGACGTCGGCGACACTCCACGATTGTCAAAATCACGATTAGTCACGATTATGGATTTTTGACCATCGTGACTGTATCTTCGTTATTTACGACGAAGTGGGAGAGGGCCTTAAAGCCCCTCTCCCTCTTTGCCGTAAATGACGAAGATAAGTCACGATGTGTAAAAATCCATAATCGTGACTAATTGCGAACAAAATCATCCAGGACGTCATGAAACTTCACGACATTGTAAGCTTTCTGCGGGGAATCGTCGACAATAGGGTGAGGCGACGGTGACGTCGCAGATGACCCAGCGAGTAACAGGCGTGTAATCACCGACGTCACCGACGTCTCGTCGATAAGAAAAACCATTGAGACGTCAAGTGGTATCGTACCGGATTACGGCGAGATGTTGGCGAGTAATCGGCGCGCCCCTTACGATATAACCTACTTAAAATGTACGATACGTACTGGGTACTACGACATTAATATTTTATCGTAGGTAATTCGCCGATGTTGCTTCGATATATCACTGTAAATCCGTCGACACTGTGTTGGTAATACGGCGATGACAGCGAGGCGTCGGCCATGGCCTCACCGTTACTTTCATCGGCATTTCGCTGATACATTGTCGACAAGACGCCGACTTCGTAGCTAAAACGGCGTTTTTTCGGCGTAAAAAAAAAAAAAAAAACTTAAATTTTTGAAAATCCCTTAATATTACGCAATACGGCGACACATCGCCTATATGTAGGGTATTAGTCGCCGGTTATATTGTATACACCGCCGAGGTGTCGACGTTTTGTTGTACTTGTGTCGTAAGTATTACGCCGACATCACGATTCTTGTTCAGAGTAGACGACACTTCACCGACTTGGACCAAGATGTTCATCGTGGATTTATCGTGGTTATTTACGGCGAAGTGGGACAGGGGCTTAATGTTGCCATCTGAAGATTTTAGTGAGTGAATGGATGATGACTTATTTAAGTTATTATTGAAAGAATTGAGAGTTGACCAGAATATTCTATTGTCATTAGGGTTGTTAAGTAGTTTTGATGCTTGATTTTGAAGAAAGTTTGATTTAGCGAGATTTATTAGTTTTTGCATGGTTCTCGCAAATTTAAATTGATAGAGTGATTCTGATGTTTTTTATTTTAAGTAAGAGTTATATGCTAATGACTTCTGGCCCGTTGCTCTGGCACAGTTGCTATCAAACCATTTTGGAGATTTCAGTTTTTTTAGTGAACTGTTGACTTGGTATGAATAAATCCATACCAGCTGATATTAAATCATTAATGTGGGACTGGGTAGAATTGACTTCACTAGAGAGGAAATATTGCCATGAAATATCAGCAAGATAATTTCTAAATCCATCCCAGTTTGTCCAGTCAAAGTGCCATCGGGTCACCCTGACAGGTTCAGAACGGGAGGTCTGGGGGGACTAAATAATAAGGCTTTGATGAGATTGTGGTCACAGGATCCAAGTGGCGACTACTTCTATCCTGTATTGATCTGGATTATATTTCAGGAATAGATCCAAGAAATGGGCATTATGGTCAGGATTCTGGTTGGTTGCTTTACCAACTACGTGAGATTAAATGATTCTGCAAACAGCTCGCACTCTAGAGCAGCTTCGTCAGTCCCGGCAAAATGCAATAACCATTCAACATTATGTACGTTAAAATAAGCCAAAATGGTTATTTCTGTGCTAAGGGCAAGGTTAAGGTTGCTCAATTGTGTGGATATGGAGTCAAATACACTGGGTTCTAAAGAATCATTGGGGGAGCGATAGACTGCACAGATATATTTGGCAATATTTATATAAATTAGTTTATACAGTAAGTAACCAAAATTAGTTGAAGAGAAGTTTAAAACAGTGTCAACTGCTGAACATGATCATGTACACAGGTACTGACATTGACATTCCCAACTACAGTCCAGTTCGAAAGTCTGGGACCATATTCAGAAAGATGTTATGGCCCGGCCTGGGACAGGATCAGTGCTTGTACACAGACAACTTGTACACCAAATTTTCCCTGTTCCTGAACCTCCATAGTTATAGCATGGCATCCTTTGAGACTCTGTGCACAAACAGGAAGCATATGCACCATTTCTGCCACAATTGTAGGGGATAGGTTCAGCATTTCAAGATGAAGGAAATGTAGGCATTGCAGTGGGCTGAGAACATGGCACCCAGCAACAAGGTCACCTGAACCAAAGGCGAGTGCATCATGAAGCCTAACATAGTCATTGATTACAAATACAACATGAGCTTTGTCAACAAGAGTAACACTCATGTAGTGTTGAGTACATCAGGAAGACAGTGCTTTTTATGTGAAATTCTTCCTGCACCTGGGCAACATTACAGTGCCCAATGAATAAGGTATAAATTGTACTTCACAACACTGGTAAACACGTCAAACTGCGGGACTTCTCGTACGATATTGTATACCAGCTGTTGGAGAAATACAGATCATAGAGGACAGCT
Source organism: Birgus latro (assembly GCA_018397915.1). Lineage (NCBI taxonomy): Eukaryota > Metazoa > Arthropoda > Malacostraca > Decapoda > Coenobitidae > Birgus > Birgus latro. Next base: position 2,689 of record JAGKTI010019493.1, on the reverse strand, counting down.
AACATGGGGCACAGGAAATTCCCCCTACCTTACACAATCCTATCAACAATGGCATGCAGTCCTGTCAACAATCCTATCAACAATGGCATGCAGTCCTACCAACAATCCTGTCAATAATGGCATGCAGTCAGGGCTGCAAAAGCACGTGCACTGCTAAGTGAGGCACCAATACCATGAAATGAGTACAGGTGAGGAGAAAGCCGATGGCAATGTGTACTGTCTTTTACTGTGAACAGTGTGTGGGACAGTGCATCAAAGTATACGACTCACAAGAAAGTTTGTAACATGCAAAGAGTGCAGATATGTTTAGTAATAAGTAATAAATGTAAAAACACTGAAGATATGGGCCCTACATTATGGAAAACTATGAAAAGTTACACTAACCTGTTCTGCAAACTCTACTCAAGTAAAGGTGTAAGAAAAGTAAAGATGACAGAGAGAGCTAGAGCTCCTATCTCATCAGCCGTCAGGAGTAGCTTCTGACCATCCAGCTTTGCTGAACTTTCTCAGACTTTCAGTAACAAAGACAGTAGGGCAGCATGCTTTCCAATACACCTTCCTCTATCCTATACAAGTTCCTCTAACTTTCAACACCAAACTACTGCACATTACACACAACATTTCCAATTCAAATATTAAAAAAAACAAAAATGACACCTCAAAACCAAGCCATGGAGTCACCAGGGGGGATACCATAAAAGCCTCCTACTTCCGCCCCTCTCCTGTTGACGACCAAGCGAAATGCGTGGAACCACTATCTAACTTATTTCATCATTTCTGCAACATTCACTCCCTTTTCCTCTAATTTTCTCTCTGTTGAACCCCACCTCTCCTCCTTTAAACCTTACCTTCTCTTACAGAGACTCAGCTGTCTGAGGCGATTGATAGCAAACCATTCTCTGTATCCTCCTACTTTATGCTCACATCAACTCCAAATATGGCTGTTGTGCATATGTATGCAACAACATACCTTGCTCTGGTGTTCCTGAGCTTGAATGATCTGAATTCTTTGCTCTCTGGATTCGGGTATCCTGTCATTCTCTGACTAAATGTATGTGCTGTTTACTTATCCTGAAATTCTAATGACTGAAAAATTTTGACTATCTTACTGCTAAGATGGTACACATCCTGTCAATTTCTCCTTTGTCTGAAATCTCCATTCTTGGTGATTTCAGTCTTCATCACAACCTTTGGCTCTCCTCTCCTTTCACTGATCCACCTGGTGAACATGACTACACCTTTTTTATCTTATCTTTAATGGCCCAGAGCAGCTTGTACAGCACCCTACCTGGATCCCTCACCACCTTGGAGAGAGTTGCAACACAGCTGACCTCTTCCTTACAACTAATCTTTCTGCTTAAATTGTTAATCTTTTCTCTCTGTTGGAATCCTCTGATAACAACCTTATCAACTTAAGCTGTCCTATTGCTCCAGTAAGGCCTGTGGACCCTCCCATAAGGTGGAGGCATTGGCACATTCGAGCTGCTGATTGGGAGACCCTCAGGTCTTCTTTGATTTTCCCTAGAATAATTATTGCTTCCATGGCCGAAAGCCATGTGACTCTCTTGCACATTACGGAGGCTATTTTCTTGGGCATAGAAGCATACATTTCTTTCTCTCATCCTGTGAATAATGCAAAAGAAAGAAAAATTATTTAATCACACTTGTTCTAAGTCCGACTACAATAAGGAGAGGACTTACGAAAGGTACTGGAGCCAACCCACCCCTGAATCTCATTTCCTTTATGTTTCTGCCCCCAAACATGCTAAGCCTGTTCTTCGATCTCGAAAGAAAAAAAAGCAGCCAATGCTCTGAACTTTTCAATTTAGTTTCTTCCCCCTCCTGGTACGTTGCCAAAAACCTTTCTAACAGCTCTATCTCGTCATCCTTTCCTTCTCATTTCCCCTTTGATGCCGCTTGTTGCTGTTTCTTTTACTGTTAAGGCAGATCTCTTTGCTCAGACTTTCTCCTCCAATTCCACCTTAGACGATCCCGGTGCTGTTACTCCATCATTTCCTCCCTCTGACTTTCTCATGGCTGATATTAAAATTCTTCAAATTATGTATTTTCTGCCATCACTGGCCTCAATACTAACAAGACATATGTGCCTGATAAAGGCCCTCCTGTTGTCCTCAATGTGCTCACACCCTTCCTAGGTAAATAATTTCGCCTTTGTCTCACTACTTATACCTTTGCTTCTTTCTGGAAGTTGACTCACATTCACCTTGTTCCAAAGAAGCATGACCATTCCCAGCCCTCTGACTGTTGCACAGTTGCTTTAACATCCTGTATATCAAAAGTTTTTTATTCTTTTCGTAACAAAAAAAATCTATCTGTCTATTTATCTATTGTCAGACTCCTGAATCCAGTAAAGGGTGACCAGAAACCAATCGCCTCCATGTCGCCCTGTCCACAGCCATTTCATTGCCTTGCTCCCAGCTCACACCCCCCTCTATCATATACCTCTCCTCTCCATCCCTCCCATCTTATCCTTGGTCTCCCCCTTCCTCTCCCCCCCTCCACCTCAATCACATACACTCTCCTCGTCAGTCTCTCGCTCACTATCCTCTCCACATGGCCAAACCACCTTAGTGTAGTCCTCCAAACGCTTCCTATCACATCCACATCATTGTCAGGGGGAAAATGAAAAATGTATGACAATGTATAGCTATGTATGCTAGGAATAACT
>JAGKTI010019492.1:5602-16948 GCA_018397915.1 Birgus latro | reverse complement strand
ATGAGACTGCTACTTAAGAATTTTTTTAGTTAATGATAATGATGATTAATTTGGTGCAAGGGAAGTAGCTGCCATACAGTGCTACAGCATTTGGAAGGAGTTAAACCAGGAAACCATTCACTGTGCTGGGTGGTAACCATATAACCAAATTATGGCACCTGGTGGTTTAGTGGGCAGTTAAGGCACTCCAGTTGGATTGAGCCAGTGCAGGTTTATATCCAAGGGGTGGTTGGGGTTTATTGCTTACTTAATTCTACTTAAGGATGAGTGAGGCTGATCATTCTCATCTTAAATGTCAGGACCAACTTGCCTAGCCCCGGGCTCCTGCACTCCTCATGGGGCAACACTGGATTAGATGATGAATGAATGAATGAATAAAAGTACACTTAACCCCTGCTATCACGCATTCAGCTATCGCGTTTATCTGCTATCACGCACACATCAAATGCACAACCAAACACGTTGTCATGCACCCCAAGAACTCTGTCACGCATCATGCATCGAGTTTGAAGCGCCCGGGTTGTGAACGCCGCACCGGATTGGTTCGACATCAAGACTGAGATGAGTGGCCAGATACATCACATTTTAGAGCAAGATACCACTATCAACAGTGAACATCACATATCCCACATTAATAAAGCCCTTGAAGATTATCAGGACAAGTACCATGCCTACATGAATGCCTTACACCAGCGTCGAATCACAGATTATTTTCGTCAGCACCCAAGCTCCATCCCGACATAATGCCTGTATATGCAATCTTCAGCCATGTTGCTCTAACATTTCGCATTAAAACATCGTTGCATATATCCTAAATAAGTAATTTCTTCAAATTCCATCATGATATATGAAATTAATAATGTATAAAGCCCATCGATAACTAAAGAATAAAAGAATAACATTCAGTCCCAAGACGTAGATGATACATCCACACCATTTGTTTGCCTTTTTATTTCTTTGTATTTCACTACTCTCATCCTGATGTTGGTATTATTCCTGTTGTTTTGCTGACAAAGAGATCATTCAAAGAGATGAAGAAGAAGTCGACCAACTGTGAGCTCTCACATTAAATTATCTGGTGAAGATAGGCACTTTTTTCCTATTTAGTGACGGCAGGAATTAAGCCATCCTCAAGCCTCGCACGACCCTTCAAACCACCCAAGCCTTCCTTAATCCTTATAAAAGTAAGTTTGATGGTCTTTTATGTTGTTTATTTATTGATTATAATGTTATTATTAATATAATAATGCTTTACTTCGTGTTGGAGGAGAGGTTGGCTGGAAATCGTAGGCATAAAGTGGTTAAAAGTTAGGGAAATGGGCCACCGAAAAACCAATGTGAAATTTTTCCATTGATTCTTCAGTTCAGCTATCGCGAAATCAGCTATCATGCTGGTTTACTGTAACCAATTAGGCGTGATAGCAGGGGGTTGAGTGTAGTTTAACTAAAGTAGTTCAGCTAATTGGATAATTTTGAGAAAATGTGCTCTGATATTTAGTAGCACCAGTAAACTTGTAAGAAGATCTTAAATTCATAATAAATTTTCAAAACATAAAGCTATTGCATTAGAGTCATTGTTATGTGGACTTGTTATTTACTGTACTGTATGTTATTATGTATATATGTACTGTACAGTGTATATAGAATTATAATGTTGATAATATGGATAGATAATGAATTTCCATGCATTCATTTTTCTTTTATTATGAAGATTGGGAAGATATGATACATCAAAAGCAAGCATAAAATTGTTCTTTCCATGCATATTCAAATGCTTGTGGTTTTTGTCAACAGAATATAGAAGTAAATTGAGACCTGTTGTGCAGTTCATTCACCATGATCAGCCAATAACCCAAACCCTAACAAGTGATGCATGAATTTCACATTACCATTCAGTGATACTGCCACATTACTAATAAATGTACGGAATGATTTGTCAATTGATTAAAAGGTTGTCAGTTGAAGAGTGAAATCAGGGTTACATTATTTGCTGGAGACGTTTGGCATATGTAATACCACCCAATATAAGACAAGTGACACAGTGTATGGTAGTAGTAACTTCTGAAACAAAAATATGTTCAGCCATTTTTTCAAGATTATGGGTGTGAGGATTGCTGGACTCGGGTTTTATGATTTGCAGTATCATTTTTCTGTAATCTTAATTTTGTTGATGAATTGATAGTGCTGCATGGTTGTTCTTGTCTTTTAACTTATTCAGTTTGATTATGTATGTCATAGATTATCCTTGCTGGTACCTGATGGCTTTGTTCAGCTTAGAGGAGACTTTTTGAGACGGATTAGATTTAGCCATTTTAACCCCTTCGCAGTTAAAAGTTTTCCCCATCCTGCAGAAAGTAACCTGGAGGTTGCAATAATAAAACTTCAAAAATACATCATCAGATTGAGGGGTTACTATGCCCTTGCAAAGATTTAGGCTTTAAATAAAGGATTATTGCTCCGTACAGTATTAGGGATGGGATGGAGTGGGGAAGAGGATTGTGCTATACTGTATTGGCAAGTGCATGTAGCATGATGTTCTTTGTAGTAAATATTAAAAAAAAGAAAATGATCATTCACAAGTATCCCAACACTTTCAGACACCTAGGACTAACTGGTGACAGCATTAACACTCAGGATCTTATGACTCAGCTGAGGAAAATCTGGTGTTATCCATACTTTAATACAGTATTAAAGTCCTCCCAGCCATGAGAGGATTAACCAATTTCAGGACATAAGGACTGCAAACTGTATCAGTTACTTAGAAAAAAAATCATTGTGTTAATAATTTCATAATTTCAGAATTCACTTAGTTATAGTGAGAGAATGGGTAGGTTAGGATGACCAGATTTCAAATATTTATCTATAATACAGTGAGTGCTCGCATAACGTGGGAATGTTGTACCCCGAAGCTCCCGCTTTGTGAGATTTCTGCATTATAGGGCCATATGTTTACATGTTAAAGGGTTTCATGGTACCTAAGCCAGCCCCAAGTTCACCATTTGGGACAATTTTCAGGATTTTTTTTTCCAGAACATTTACCTACCTAATAAAGACTTCATTACATACGAGCACTGGAGGATTCCTCACCTTGAATGGAAGAGGTTGTGGGCTTGCTGGGGGGAAGTGGAGTGGGGCTCTGAGGCAGGGCAGGACCCATACTGGTCGCAAATATCACATAGAGCGCGTGTGCAGCCATAGTGTGGGGAGAGGGTAGGCTCAACTGGGGCAAGAGTGTCCAGTCAGCCATGATGGCACACCATGATTATCACTGGCCGTGTTGTGTCTGTTCACCCCGCCTTATGACCCTATTTTGCCGTTTTATGACTGTTTGAACCATAATTTGGGCCTCTGGCTCTCTTATGTCTATCGTCGCTACATTGTATGGTGTTAAAAAAAATGGACAGCTTCCTCTGCCCACGTAATGTCTATCATTTTCGTGTTGTGACTAAATTCGGACATAAAATTTTGCCTCCCGTGTCATGTAAGTTTCGGGCTATAGGATCGCGCGTTATGTTAGCGCTGACTATATTTCAAAAACTGTGTGATCCATTATTCTGCGATGCACTATAGTTTATTCTTTGGTTCTAAGTTTAGCTTTCAAGTTTATGAAATCCAGTCTCGTTGCATAATATTATTGTGTTTTAATTCATATGTCAGAAGTAACATATAATCACAAAACCAAGAAGAGTACATTGCTTGTCTATCAAGCCATGCTCTCTTTCATATAGCTTAGTACACAGCTGTGTTTATCTTAGTGGTTAATCTGTGAATTTCCAATAATTCCAATATGTTAGCATGAAACTGAAGGTCACCATTAGGGTTACAATTTCCTTGCCATGGCTGAATGTATAACTTATCCCTAGGATGTAAGGACACCTAGTAAAATCACCAAACCATAACTCACATCCCACACTGCTGCCAACCAGTGCCATGACTGAGACTAAACAACTTAATCAAAGTCAGAGGGATGAACTGATTCCTGGCCTTGCTGGATGTCAAATTCCCATGTATTCACTGATTCAGGAAGAATATTTCACCTGCTAATCTGGCTGTAGGTCCTTCTATGCAGAATATTCCAAGCTTAAACTTATAATTTCCAGTGTTTCTTTTGTTTGATCATACTTTACTAAATTTCATACTGGTATAGGCATGCACTGAATGCATAAATTAACCTTATTTATAAGATGTGTTTAGAATGGGTATACTGTATATTGATTTCACAAGATGTGTGCAGAAATGCCACTTTTCACTGTCATGAATTAAAGATTGTTTTGATAGTGTATGGAAGCCATTTGCTGTGTAGTGCATCAGTGTGTTAAGCTGTATTACACTCAAACAGCTGAGAGGCAAATAATCTTTGACTCAGTTCAGTTCTTTATTAAACTTTTCAGCCCAGGGAAGTTTTTAATACTTTTTCTTGCCACCACCAGATAATTCCACTCAGATTAGGAGAGACTTTTCCACACTGCGGAGGTTAGATTGCCTTCATTAACCCCTCCACTACCAGAGGCCTCTCTCATGTTGAATATAATTGGTGGTAGCAAGAGTAAAATGTTAAAATACATGATCATAGATAGATATTGGTTTACTAAGGTGGTATCAGTTTTTAAAAATCTTGAAAATCTTCAGGTTTGTGCTTCCAGTTTTTCAGTCTCACATATTTTGCATTTTTTATTCTATCATTGGTTTGTTTTAATAATTAAGCAATCTAGATTTTGCTTGTGGACGGGACTGTCATTAGAATGTTACAGCCATTTTAAGACACTGTACCTGTATTGTATGCATTGTGGTTAAAACAGTATGTTCTGAGGTTACTTCAGAAAGAGAGCAGGATTAACTTTAACCCCTTAAATCCAATGACATATTGCTTCATTTTACAGGTATTCATTCTTCCATCAGATTTTTTATTTTTTTTTTAATAATAATAGGATTACATACTGAATTTTTGAATGCAAGGCCTGGGAGGGCTAGGATTGCGATTGAAAAATTGAGGGGAAGGATGGGACTTGTATGTATTGGTGTTGTGGTGAGGTGTAGATTGAGATGGTGTGGGTATGTTGAGAGGATAGAGAATGACAATTGGATGTGGAAGTCGAGAAATGCGAACGTTGAGTAGAGTTGCAAGAGGCAGACCAAAACAAATCTAGGATGAGATCATACTGTGTGACCTCAGGGATAAGGGACTAAATAGGGATGCTGCCAAAAATTGAGCAGTGTGTAGAGCTGCCATTGAGTGGCCAAGGCCATTGCATGTTGGAGCCTTTAATAATGATATAGGCCATCATTAACCTTTACAAAATGAGAGATCTTCCCAGAGTTGAATTAAACAGTCTCAAGATAGCAAGAGCATAAAAGAAGCATGTCATCAGACTGAGCTTACAGCTGAAATGGTAAAGCATTTGTAATGAAGAATGGTGCACAAGTCTGAGACTGAGTATGGATGTAGAAGGAGTAAAAATTTACAAAATATAATGTTCAGTAAGTCCTTGATGTATCTTGCCCTTTTTTGTTTTCTCAACCCACAGTAAATTACAGAAAAGTTGCTTATTAAAGCTCCAATTCCACCTGTAAAGTTGATTCCATAGTTATCCTCATATTACAAAAATATTTTTGTGTGGAAAAAGATGGCATCTTAGCCTTGATCTTTGGCCTATAATAAAGATGCTTTTAGTATGTTTGTTGCCAGTTACATGGCTGTGGAAATGATGGGATAAATTTTGTTTATGGTTGATTGTACAAGTAGTCTGAAAGTGTAGATGGAGTGCACTGATGTTTAGGTTTTTCATTTGAACTGTTTGCTCTGCTTATTGACCTCTTCACTACAAAGGGGTATTTTTTGTTTTTACAGTATTTTACTCTTGCTCTCTGTAGACCTTGTTGAGGATAGGAGACTTGCTGAATTGGAAGGGTCAGACATTGCTTTCATTTTCTTGTTCTTTTTTAGGTTATTTTCTTACATGGAATTAAATCATCAAGTAGCAGCAAGAATATGTAGATGCATTGAGAGGAAAGAGCTAATTCATTACCAAAGAATTTTTCCTCGCCACTAAGCCTACTTAGTACAGTACTAACAATGACCAAGTTGTTATTATTAATCATTGTTGTCCATCACTTAAAACTTATAGATGTAATCAAAATGCTTAGTTTAAGATCTCATGTTTTCTCACTTACAAATGCTTAGTTACTTTAAACAGTGGAGAGCTATGTTTGGAAGTACAATACTGTACTGTAGCACAATATCACTTATGCTTGCAAGTAGAGTAGTACAGTTATATTGTTTACAAAATTAAATGCTGTACAGAAACTCCTCATTTTATTTTGCTATCTCTAACGTTCTTTTTTGCTATTAAGTATGCACTAATTCACAGAAAAACTAGCTATTAAAACTTCATTGCCACCAATAAGCTTGTTTGCCAGCATTATAGTACCAGTTGAATGAGTGATGTTTTGTTATACTGGAACACGTTACTGACATAATGAGGACTTACTGTACTTGTAGAGCAATACTGAAGGAATATTGTACTAAAAAAAAGTATAAAACTGATCTGTTACTAGTGTTGTCTAACTGAATCACTGTTAAAAATGCAGTGATCGAAGTGACCAACAAAACTGTCTATCCATCCGTAGCCAGACCCCTTAACTCCTTATGGGGGGGCCACAAACAATTCATTTCCATGCCACCATGTCCTCTGAATCACTTAATATCCACAGATGTAGCAAATAAGTTTGGTCAATAGTTTTATTAATGGGTGCCAGGGTTGAGGTTTTAGTTGAGTGTGTGAGGGTTAAAGTTGTAATGGGAAGTTATAATTACTGTGGAATCTGTAAATAATTATTAAGTTTGAGAGTTTTAGGGATGTCTGACCTTTAAGATCATATGTTAATTTTATGGGTAGAGAGTTGATAACTGTTGAACTTCAGCTATATTGTACTTCATATTTTTGCCCCTCATGATGATGTTTGGCTTTCCATTCTATTTTGACTACTCCAAGATGATTTTACTTGGCTTTGTGAAGATCTCTCATACTGAAAGGATTAACAGCTTTTCACCTCTCTTCCCAGAGCTTAGTAAAATAGTCTGTCAGTAGCAAGAAATAACAAACCAGCTGTCAGTAGCAAGAAATAACAAACCAGATGTCATCATGTTCAGTGGATACAGTATATGCCATGTAGCACCGAGTTCTTCATTCTGTGGGAGAAGATGCACTATATTATGGTGGGGGTTGGTTGGGAGGGGATGGGGTAGAAGAGGGGCAAATCTCTTCTGTACAGTAATACAGTTATGAGCGTGTTACACAGCCATTCAGTTTTCATTTATATGGCCAAGTTAGACCAAGTGATTTAATTTAGGAACTATTGATGTTGGGAAATATATGTCAGACTTGGGGCAAGACTTGGTTTTCTGATTTTGCAGCTTGAAACAGAGGGCAGCTTCCACACTTAATTTGTTTATATCTCAGAGAAAAGAATCCCAAATAGTGTGAACTTCATTAAGGAGATATAGAACTCACAGAGGATTCAATAATAACTGTTTAATAATGCTCATGTTAATGGTTCATGCACTCACCAGTATCACTGTCAGAGGTGACTGTTGAAGCAAAAACTGAGGAGCGAAAAAATTTGATGGCCAGTATCTTAACAAAAAAGATGTGATTGTGGAAGTGTCCTAGAGTCTGTATAGTTTAGGGTGTTTGTATTGGTGAGAAAGTCGTGCATAATCAGATACAGGTTACGTCTTGAGTCGAAGGTGGTAGTCTTTCCTGCCAGTCCTCAGGGTGGTGCTTGGTTGTAATTAAGTTTGTCTTGGGGTTAGTAAACCTGAGAATACTGTACTTAACACTGTGTGAAGGCTATGATGATGCTGAAGTTTGTGTTGAGCGTTAAGTGAATATGGTTTCCCAGTTTGATCTAAATAATGTAACTATTTGTACATACAATTAATTGAAAGTTTAATATTACATAGCTGAAATATATAGAGGCTTGTCATATACAGAATGATATACAGCAGTTTGGGCTTTGTATATTGTATCAATATACAAAAATGTTATTCTCCATTGTTTTTATTTCACCCTTAGTGTATGTGGTTAGAGTGTCATATCAACAGGGGCAGTGTCCCAAAGCCAGTATGCCGGAGAACTATCATGATCATTAAGTGTCTTGTGTTGGGTCTAGCCTGCATGACCTTCCTGGCTATACCAACTGTCAGGGACGGGGAGAGAGGTGATTATGGTTCTTATTAAAAAAACATAGAATATTTATAAAAGGAGATGGGATTTGGTAGACTGTTAGGCGATTCAGGGTATAATCTGAGTAAGCATGGCGAAAAGAAATGCTATTAGAGACGTAGGCCAGTTTAAACATTTGTGTAGGACTGACAGAGTTTAAAAAAATTTAAACAGCATTTCGCTTGTCCGTACAGTACAGTATGTGCATATTTTTGGCGTGTGTGTTTAAATTTGTGCTGTATTATGTAAAGAACCATACATTTGTGATATGAATACATTTAATGTGATGTGTATGTGTACTGTGCAGAGATTTGTTGTGTGGTCTGAGACTATTGTATTAACGTGTCTGAGTGTGGTACACGTGCACTGTGATATGTGAATGTATGTGCATGTGTGGTATGTGAATGTGTGTTGTATAATGTCTGCATGTATGGTGTGTAGTAGGTGAATGTGTGTGTGTGTTGTTTCTAGTTTCACCTTAACCCATTGGTGGTCAACTAGCTGAATGAAAGCATTTACCATTAACCAGATTAAAATGCTTCATACAAAGGCTGACCAAGACAGATTTTACTGATCTACAAATCTTTCCTATTCTTTTTACTATAATACTGCATCTTAGTTGTGTGAAACCTTACAATCTCACCCAGGTTCTGGGACCCAAACTTTATGGACTGGTTGATGGTCGTGTACAAGTTACATAATGAAGCATAATAACATGGTCACTCGTAATCATCGGAATAAAAAAAATTTTTCTCCGATTTAATATTCATGAAAAAAAAAGTAAATCAAAGTTAGAGATTATCGTAACGCGCGAAACATGCACCCTCGTTGTGACGTCACAAACCACACCGGCCACAGCTGACCGCCACTCAGCGATATCGGAGAATCATCCTTCAGTACACGTAAGATTTCTGTGATATTCAGCTGTTATTATAAAGCTAGGTATGTAAGACAGTGTGATAGCTCTCTTAAAGATGAAGTATGCTATGTTTGTGCTTTGAAGTTTTGTTGGTTTTATAGAAACTTGTAGTGATGGCGAACCTTGCCGTAACCTGTACCTGTAGGACAACTCGGTAGCACAAAGATTATATTTGATAAAGTCGTCGTAATGTTTCTGAACTGAATCAGCATTGCTAGGTCCTGACTCCAGGGGCATATAACCCTGAAATTGGGCAGTAATACATAGGGAAGATATCTCTATCTATCTATTGCCAGACGCCTCAATCCCGAACGGAGTGGCCACAAACAAATCGCCTCGATGTCACTCTGTCCCCTGCCATTTCACTACCACGCTCCCAACTCACACCCCCCACTCTCATATACCTCTCCACTCCATCCCTCCATCTCATCCTCGGCCTCCCCCTCCCTCTCGCCCCCTCCACCTCACTCACATACACTCTCCTCGTCAATCTTTCACTCTCCATCCTCTCCACATGCCCAAACCACCTTAACGTGTTTCTCCTAACGCTTCCCATCACATCCTCAACCACACCACAACGCTCCTTCACTTCCTCATTTGTTAGTCTGTCTCTCCATGTGACTCCACATGCTCCTCTCAAATAACTCATTTCCACTGCTCTCACTCTTGACTTCTGTCGATGATGATGATGATAAGATTTGTCACACGAGTGTGACACGGGCTCAGGGTGGAGAGCCCGTAAGAGTTAGGGCAGGAAAATAGAAAAGGTAGCTAAAAAAGCTATGACGAAGAATTTTGAGAATAAGAATGAGATGGTCTAAGGAGACCGGCCGCCGTCAGATTAGCTATAACAGTCCGGTGAATCTCGTCGTAGGGGATGTCAGTGGGCCTGGCAGGGTCAAGGCTGTCGTTCTACGTAGGCTGAAGGCTGGAGTCGTGTGAAGGCTCGAAATCCTGGAGAACAGCAGAGGAAGTGGAAGGGGGAGGAGGAGAGGGTGGGAGACATGGAAAGTCTGTCTCCATCTCCTCGGCTGGAAGCGGCCTTGATTTCTTCCCCTTCCTCTTCTTCTTCCTGGGTGCAGGAGGAGACGATGGAGATGCAGGAGCCTCCGCAGTGGCCTGGAGGTCTGCCGCAGGTGCACTGTCAGGAGTGGCGGCCCGAACGACAGCAGCTGGTGGTGGTGAAGGAGGGGCGACGTCATCCTCGTCCCGAAGGATGGAAGGCTCGGGAGAGGCGGTCCTCCTTGAAGCTGCTGACGGCGGGCGTTGGTCAGTGGTGGGTGAGGTGTCCATTGGCGCGGTAGGCAAGGGCGCGGCGTCCAGGGGCGGAGCAAAAGTAGTGGTGGTGGAGGTACTTGCTCTGTTCAGAAGAGCGTCGAGCTGCAGCCTTCGTCGCGGTGTAGTGCGAGGTTTGGAAGGCCGCAGCGTGGTGGAGGGACGCTTCTGACGAAGGGCAGGCCGCGCATCACGAGCGAAGCTCTGAGGGATGACAAGGCGCGGCAGCCCGTTCTTCTAAAAAATCTGGGGGAGAAGAACAGCGCCTCCTTGTCATCACCACAGAAAGCCTTCGCCGTCGCGATGCACATGGCGACAATCGTGTCCACTCCTCCATAACGTCGGGGATCCTTCGGCCAGCCACCACGAGCCGAGGGGTACTGCCGTGAAGGAGCAACGCCCTTCACAGCAGCACCTCCCGGCCCGGTGACGCCCCTAGCCTCGGGACCCTTCGGCGTCTGGACGACGTGGAACACGACCGTCTGACCGTCTCGCCTTCGGCTAACGAGAGCAAGGGGCACTGTGGAGAGGGAGCAGCGATGCCAGAGCGATGTACGAATACATCAGCACCAGTGTCCTGGCGCCGAATGAACCTGTACGCCGCCCCTACGCAGAACCACTTCACAGTGCCTTGGATTAACTCTCCTCCAGCAGGCCCAGTACTGCTGTGGTTTGCCCCTCTCAACGGGTCGTAGGCAGAAGCAGATGAGGCCATGGTGAGAGAGGAGAGGAGATGTTGCCGCCACCGCTGCTGGACGAAGTCTTTGACTTCTGTCCTTCCAACAGGGTCCAAGCTTCACTTCCATATGTCAGAGTTGGTATCACAATACTGTCATGTAACAACTTTTTCACTTCCATGCTCACCTCCCTGTTTCTTATCACTGCTTTCAACGAACCAGCAACCTTCCTTCCCTGCTGCACCCTTTC
>JAGKTI010019491.1:0-15459 GCA_018397915.1 Birgus latro | reverse complement strand
TCTGAAAGACATTTTGGAGGCGAAAAGGATGGGGAGTCAAAATAAAACAGATTTTTGAGCCAAAATTTTTTGTATAATATTTTTCCTCTGAAATTTGATTTTTAACTGAGGTTTAAATGTACAAATTCATTGTCCTTATCTTGGGAGGGATGCCAAAATAATTTATTCGCAGAAAGTGTTACAGAAGGCCAGTGTTTTCATGGTGACTAAGCAAAAGATATTTGGTAAGTTCCTTTCAATCATATAACATTTTGAACTTAACTGAAAATTTGCACATAATTCCTACTTAATTATGGTATTATCGAATGGAAGGAAATGATACTACAGAGAGTAATAGTTAATAGAATGGAAAATCGATTAATAACTTTTCTGTGTCTATAAAACTAATTCGGTTGTACCACCCAAGAGTAAAGAGTGCCAGCACCCAGGTCAACGGGTAAACATAACTCGTGCCCAGCATCAGTTTTACAGGAGTGTAGCCGGTAGATTCATGGGATGCAGACCGATATGCCATCAGCAACGCAGGTATTTTCTGATCTCATTCTGTTTGTCCATCTACGCAGTACTTGGCCAGTTCTCGCAGGGTGCAGTTGAATTTCTGCACCATTCCATCTGACTGTAGCCGTAATTGAGTCGTCCTGGTCTTTTTGATCCTCAGTAACTTGTAACACTCACGGAACAAAGAAGACTCTAAGTTTCCACCCTGGTCTGAAAGTAGCTCTTGTGGCATCCCAAAACGACAGAAAAACTGGTCAACCAACACCTGAGCAACAGTTGCAGCCTCTTGTTTGGGGACAGCATAGGCTTCTGGCCACTTTGTGAAGTAGTCCATTGCAACACCTATATACAAGTACTGGCTTCCTCTTTCACTGAGTGGCAGAGGTCCAGCAATGTCCACTGCGACTCTTTCCATCAGTGCACCCATTTGGTACAGCTGAAGAGGGGCACAACCACGTTTCTTGGGTCCCTTCTTGGCACAACACTCATCACAAACCTGACACCACTCTTCAACATCCTGACGCATGCCAATCCAGTGGAACCTCTGTCGCAGCTGGCTTAGAGTTTTCTTCACTTCAAGG
The DNA here is from genome assembly GCA_018397915.1 of Birgus latro. Taxonomy (NCBI): domain Eukaryota; kingdom Metazoa; phylum Arthropoda; class Malacostraca; order Decapoda; family Coenobitidae; genus Birgus; species Birgus latro. The sequence goes on along the minus strand of JAGKTI010019491.1, from coordinate 14,380 downwards.
TGCTCACTAGTGATCTGGTTATGAGACTCATCGAAGATCTCAGACCTCATCTTCGGAACAACCAGTTGCCAATACTTGCTGAGGACATCGGGTGTCTCCCACTGACACTCCAGTAGGAGGTCCCACTGACTCCAGTAGCTCTTGGTTGTAGACCTTAACCTGGAAACTTCTTCCCAAGATGGTCGCACTGTACTCTGCTGCAGCCACTCTAGTACTGGTTGTAAGTTTGCATCCTCCATCTCCATTCTCTTCTTAATCTGATGCTGGCCCTGTCACTGCAATACGGCTGCATTTCTTATAATGATCTTCCTTTTTAGTACACAGCCGGCAGTCTGGATCACAAAGCCAACGACTCAGGCTGTCAGCATTGCCATGTGCCTGCACAGGACGTGCTGCACCTCATAATCATGCTAGTCCAGCTTCAAGAGCCAGTGTGCCAATTGTCCTTCCGGATTCTTTAAAGCCTTCAGCCACTTCAGTGCCACATGGTCTGTCCTGATGATGAAGTAGGACCCATACAGGTAGGGATGGAAGAAATCAAGGCTCTTCATCACTGCTAAGGGCTCCTTATGGGTTACACAGTAGTTCCACTCTGGTGGGCTGAGCTTCTTGCTGCAATATGCCAGCACATGCTCCTTGTCATTCTTCTTCTGCAACAGGACTCCACCAATACCAAGGTCACTAGCATCACAGTCCAGAATGAGTGGCTGACTCTGATCTGGGTTCGGCAATACTGGAGAGCTTGCCAACGCATGCTAAAGTTCATCGGAGGCTTTCTGAGTCATTGCAATCCACATAAACTTCTGCCTCTTCCCCAACAACTTGTGCAGAGGTGCAGCCATCGTTGCAAAGTCCTTGACAAAACGCTGATAGTAGGTGCACAAGCCCAGGAAACTCCGTAGCTTTTTCACACAAGTTGGAACTGGTCAGTTTTCTACAGCTGCCACTTTCTCACTGTCAGTAAGGATGCCACCCTCACCTTCAGTGTGTTCCAGGCACTTCACTTCCTTCTGAAAAAGGTAATACTTCTTGGGGTTCAGCTTGAGGTGTGCTGCGTGGATGCTGTTCAACACCTCCAACAGCCTGTCCAATTACATCGTTCAGATAGATGAGAGCTGTCTGCCAGTGCAGGCCTTCAAGTACGCGATCCATGAGATGCTCAAGAGTTGCTGGGGCATTGCATAGGCCAAATGGCGTCGCTTTAAACTCCCATAATCCCTGCCCATATGAAGAGGCTGTTTTGTCTTTGTCCTTCTGCAACCTTGACCTAATGATATCCTGCATTCATGTCTGAAGTGGAGAACCCTTTAGCACCTGACAGAGCATCCGGGGTGTCAATTCTTGGCAAGGGGTATGCAACCTTCATTGTCACATCATTCAGGGCTCGATAATCTACATAGCATCTTACTGAGCCATCCTCCTTCCTTACCAGAACAACTGCTGATGTCCAAGGACTTCTGGACTTTTCTATCTCTCCTTGACTTTGGAGATTCTCCATCACTATCTCCATTTCTTGCTGCTGGGCTGGCGCCATCTTCCATGCTGGCTGGTTAAGTGGGTGGTGGTCTCCAGTGTCTATACAATGCTCCACCAGATCAGTGCTCCCCAGGTCTAGGTCTCCAGTGGAAAAGACATCAGCAAACTTCGTCAGCAGCTGCCTCAACTTCAGCACTTGTGAGCCATCCAGGCATTGGCAACTCCTTGAAAATAGGTCTTGTATGTGGTCTGGCAGCTACCCATCTTCCTCGACTACGCTCGTTTTACAGGCCTTCCTCTAATGCCAGTCAGGGTCCACCCCCTGGCACAGTCCCAGAATTTCTCCCTTGTTGCTCTTCTGTGGCTCACAGGAGAAATTGGCCACCACAACCGGCACTTCACCTGCACCTGTTTCCACCAAAGCTCTCCCCACCATCACTCCGGCCTTCGTCTTGCCCCGTACATCAGGCTCCACTACCCCTAGAAAGCTGTCAGAAGAGCCACTCACTTTGCACTGGACCAATAGTTCTGATTTTGGGAGTATCGCTGAAGTGCGGAGCACCCTCACCCCGCCCCAAGAATGGGACGTCTCACTCCCATGAAGGTAACTGTTCCTTCCTCGATCCTTCACCATCATGGATCTGAAGTCCAGCTCACATTCCATGGACATCAGATAGTCAAGACCCAGAAGGCAAGGATCCTCCATGTTGGCCATGTAAACTGGAAGAGTAGCCTTTTACCCTGCCATTTCAATCCGGACATCCAGGGGTCCCCTCAGTTCTGTGCGGTGCCCAGTTACGCCACACAGTTGTTCTGATGACTCAGGCAGATAACAATGATGTAACACATAAGGCCTCAAAGAAGTCTACTCCAAGGCTGAATCAATCACCAGGGAACACTTCTTTCCTTCTATCCTTCTGTCTACTCGCACACTGTTCATTGCAGTTCTCTTGCATTTTCTCAGTGGTGGGGCTACTTGGGAAAAGCAGGTTGGTGGTTGCCCCTTTACACCAACCTCCACTAGTTGTCTGTTTCTTTCTGGTTTTCTGCAGCCTTCTTCTTATCCTCCATTTTCTTCTTTGGACACTCAGAACTGAAGTGTCCCACCTCACTACGAGTACATGTTTAATACGCTTTTGTTACAATTGTAGATTTCCTTGCACTGCCCTGTTCTTGCTTCTTCTTCCATTTGTAACAGTCATCCTTCTTGTGTCCCAGCTTCCCGCAGAACCAGCAACCTCCTCCAGTCTTCTCCTTTTCCCTCTTCCATTTGTAGCAGTCCTCTTTTCTATGTCCTGGCTTTTCACAGTACCAGCAATTTCCTTCAAATTTTTCCACTTCACGAACCTGTCCTTTTCTTGCCTTGAATCCTGCACTACGACCTGCCTGAAAAGACGTATTGGACCTGATGTAGGACTCAGATTCTAGAGCCCTGGCTAGTGTTTCTCGCATGCTTCTGGATTGTGCCTGCTTCACATGCACATTCAACTCTGCAGGGTCAAGAGCATTGATGAATTGGTCCCTCAGAAAATAGTCAACAGGTCAAATGCCTGAAGCTGTACAGTGCAATATTTCTCTACAGCCTCAGTTTTCTCATTAATTATCTTTACATGGTTGACTACATGCTTCAGCTGGTTATCTACATGCTGTCTGCACTCCATGACTATTCCCTCAGTAATCTCCAGCTGGTTGTCAAAATGCTGTCTGCATTCTCTCACTATTCCCTCACTAATCTCCAGCTGGTCGTCTACATGCTTCACTTCGTTGTTTACATGCTGTCTGAACTCCATCAAGTTATTGCTTACCTCACACTTCTGTTGCTGTAGCTCAGCATATATTTCCTCCTTCAACTGCTGCTGCTCTTCCTTCATTTCCCCCATGAAAGCATCCAGCTGTCCTTGCATCCTTAAAAGTAATTCCCTCTGTTGCTCCTGTAATACCTCCTGAAGCTGTTCATATCGTTCATTTTGTGCTTCATGTCGTGCCTCTAGTTCACTCTTTGCTTGCAGTTGTTCATTCAGTTCTTACTGTCCTACATTTTGAGCCTGTAATTTTTTTTGAGTTCTTTCTATCATTCATTCTGTGCCTGTAACTGTTCTTTCAGTTCTTTCTGACATTCATTCTGAGCTTGTAATAGCTTGATGTTTGCTGTCAGGGACACTTCATCCTCCTGCCCAGCTCTGGACCTTGTCTGCACACCCCTTTGCTCCATGTCAAAGATTAGACTCACTGCAGCACTTTCTAAAAATACCACTCCTGACACCACTGTTACATCCCCATCCCACACTGCCACAGGCTCAAACAGCAGTAGATCAGTATAGGAAGGACATTGCCCAGTGAGTTGTTCTTCCTACAGGCAGCCTACCAGTCTACAGTACACAAGTTCAGCTCAGGCGTGGTGAATAAACACTGGCTTCTTAAGTTCACTGTCTTTATTTTCCAGATAATTACTTTTAATGATTTCCAGCTTCACTTCACTGTTTTCACAAGTACCAAAGATACACAAACTGCAATAACACTTCATTGTCCGCACAGCAACACTTCACTGTTTTAACAAACTTTGCTGCACTGACACTGCACTACACTCAAACTGAACTGAAAGCTGACTGAACCTGCTCTAGTCTCTTCCCCATTTTTATATAGGTTTCCAATATTCTAGAGTGTTCTACTACTACAAAGTTCTCGTGCATTCACGAGAGAGCAACGGTCACCACAATTACCAACTCGGAGACATCCAAAACACGCCAGAGTTCTCTTACATTGCATAACTCTAAATTATTTAGCATACAAACTTACATTAAATTACATAATTTAACAATCACATAAATATAACATTATAGAGAAAAAGAGCACAAAAATTGATGCATAACTTACAAAATAACTATGATAAAAAACAGAGGGCTAATTGGCAACTCTAACTTTTACCAGAACTACGACAAACATCAGGAATTCTCCAGAACAATCTATTTAGCAATCCAGCTTCTCAACAATATCATAGTTCTTATATCAATAGGACTAAGTATAAAACACATCACGTCGAGTGTGTGTGTGTGTGTGTGTGTGTGTGTGTGTGTGTGTGTGTATGTGTGCTGAATCACGTTGGATCACATCCATGGGAGCGGAAATTTTGATTGTCTGTTGGATGCTGCGAGAGTTTATTTCTAGTAGTTTCGTCCTCTTGATGACCAAATTGATTAGTGAAGGTGACATTTGGAATATTCTCGAGTCTGCTCTATTGTGTTGGAGGCCTGGATAATTTCTGCCTCTAAACACTTTCTTCGTGTTTTGTTAGATTCTTCTATAGTTTAGCACCGTTCCAATCTATAAGGTAATTGTATTCTTCATGGTGAACCACGCATACATTATTAAAGTTGTATGTTCCCCAGTCCCGCCTATGTTCTTTCACCCTTGTTTCTACACTACATGAGGTTTCATCTATGTATACTTTTTCGCACTCCCCCCCTCCCCCCACACTGTGCAATTCACCTGTTAGCAGTAACCTGGCTAGTAAAGGTATGTTGCCCCACGGTCTCTCCAATGACGAAATTCACGGTGAAAGTGATTCCAGACCTGGAGGACAAAGAAACAAAGAAGCTAGATGTAGAAACAAACAGAAGTGATGAGGTGGTAATGTTGTAAAGGAAGGTGCCTTATACTGGGGTTTTGGGTGAGTGAACAATGCTTATAAACGCCTATATTATTGTGTGAAAACCAATATAGACTTGTACTACACATAAATTCGTACCAAATAAATAAAATAAATATGTAATTTAAAGTAGCTTGAATTAGTTAACCCTTCCATAGTTCGTTTTCTTTAGCCAGGTACCCTGAAAAAGAAGGAAAATGTAAGGTTGAGTGACACCTGTATCAACATTTTTAGTCTCAGGATCGCGATTTCGTTTTGAATTTTCGATGTTTCTCACCAAAAGCGACGGTTTCAGCCAAAAAACAAAAATCGAAAATCGGTCGGGATCTGGGGGTAGGCTGGGTAAAAAACTGGTCAGGACTGGACAGGTTAAACGATTCTGCAAACAGCTCGCACTCTAGAACAGCATCGTCAGTCCTGGCAGAATGCAATAACCATTCAACATTATGTACGTTAAATTCAACCTAAATGGTAATTTCGGTACTAAGTGCAAGGTTGAGGTTACTCAGCTGTGTGGATTTTTTTTTTTTCGTTTTTGAAGGCTCCAACATGCTTGCATGCGTCGGCCTTGGTCACCTAATGGCAGCTCTCCATGCTGCTCGATCCCTGGCAGCCTCCATGTTCAGTCCCTTAACCCTTAAGTCACATTTAATGACCTCGTCCCATGTCTTTCTCGGTCTTGCCCTCCCAACCCCTCCCTCAATATTAACACTTCTCACCCTCTGTACCCAATTATCATCCCTCATCCTCTCCACATGTCCAAACCACTTCAGCCTACCTCTCCTCATCACAACACCAATACACTCCAGTCCCATCCTACTTCTCAACTCTTCCATCGTAAACCCAGCCTCCCCAGGCCTTGCACACAGGGACGCACTGCACATCCACCTAATCATTGTCATTTCAGTACGTTTAAACCTGCGAATATCCTCTTCCTTTACTGCCCAGGTCTCACTACCATACAGCATCACACTCCTAACACATGCTGCATACAAAGACCCCTTAGCACGAAAGGAGAGTCCTCTCAATGTCAGGAGAGGCAACAGCTCCCTGAACTTCTTCCAACTACTTCTCACCCTAGCAACCGAGCTAACTCCAGCCCCACCTCCGGCACATAACATGTCTCCTAAATAACAAAACTCCTCCACACACTCAAGAGACTCACCTGCAAGTTCAACCCTCTCACGCCTAACAATCTTCACCTGCTCTCCCCGACACGCCACACACATGAGATCAGCATCATCTAGCAGTCTACCTCTAATACCACTACATCTCTTGTGCACCTATTTATCACAAACACTACACAAGATGGAATTACTTCCCACACCCTTGTGGCAAACTGCACATGGACACTCTCCCTCTCCTCTGATTGTACCGCCACCAGCCCAATATATCATCACTTTTGTTTTGTCTGAATTTACCCTTAAGCCCTTGTACCCCATACCATCTCTTCACTTCTTAAATCTTTCCTCCGCCTCCCTTTCATTCTCTGCAATCAACACCAAATCATCAGCATACAACATCTCCCATGAGAGTCCATCTCTGAAGTCACGTGAGAGGGCTTCAAGCACCATAAAAAACAACAAGGGACTCAAAACTGACCCCTGATGCACAGCAACATTCACGGAAAATTCATCACTCAAAACTCCATTCATTCTTACCTGGGTGCGAGCACCCACGTACATGGCCATAACCACCCTAACCAGCCACTCTTCCAACTCTAGCTTTCTCATTGCCCACTTCACCACCTGTCTAGGGACTCTGTCAAAGGCCTTTTCCAAATCAACAACAAAATACAATTCCATTTTCTTTCCAATATATTTTTCCTGAAGCTGTCGAACAATGAATATGGCATCTGTGGTCCCCCTGCCTGGCATAAACCCAAACTGCATTTCATCGATATTCACTCTTTCTCTAATAATACCTTCTAGAACTCTCTCCATTACTTTCATTATCTGATTTAAGAGCTTTATACCTCTGTAATTTCCCCTTTCCAGTGCATCACCCTTCCCTCTGTACACATTTAAAATTACACTGGGTTCTGAAGAGGCATTGGAAGAGCAATAGAATACACATATATATTTGGTAATATTTAGATAATTTTGTTTGTACAATGAGTAATCATAATTGGATGAAGTGAAGTTTAAGATAGTATCAACCACATATTGAGATTTTATATAACAACAGGTGCCGCCCTTGTTACGGACGTTTATGAGAAGATGGTAACCGGGAAAACAAAACGAGGATATTTCAGTGAGGGGTGAGATTTGTGGTTCTGTGAGGAACAGGGCCAGAGGGTATATGGACTGCAGGAAATAATGAACTGAATTTAGGTTGGTCCAAAGGCCACGGGTATTGGTAAAGAATAAGGCTGCATCTTCTCTTTTCCGCTGACGAGCAAGATTGGAAACTGCAACAGTTGTTGCCGGCAGAGTCGCATGATAGCGACCAGATGGACTCTGTGAGTGTGAGTGTGTGTGTGTGTGTGTTTTATGCAAGAAAGAAGGAAACAAAGGCTAAGAGCTCACAAACCATTCCTTCCAAGACAAAAAAAAAAAAATACAAATACAGTGCGGTGAGGAGACAAAGGTTGAAGGGAGCCAGTAAGAGGAGGAGAGTTAATGAGACGAAAAGCATTTGACTCCATTCTATAAGAGAAAAGCTGTATGTGGGGAGCCTCCCCACACATGAGAGTTGTACTGTACACAGAGGTGAATAAAGTCCATGTATAAAGTAAACAACTGTGCAGGGCTAAAGAAGGTACGGAGTCGGCTTAGCACACATTATCTCTTGGAAGCAGATTTTACAAGAGATGCAATTGTAACACCCCTCTCTTGATGGTTGAAAGAAAGTCCTGGAGTAGCTATTTACGGCCTTTAATTGTGGAGCACAAAGATATAGGTGTAGCCTCAGTAGCTGTTAGCCCTCGACTGCCCGGACATGCGGTTCGAGTTGTGCATGCAAGCCTGGGAACGCTGCTTACTCTGCAGTTCTAGGATACAGTGGGGGGGGGGCATACAGTGCGGGCATACAGTGAGGGCATATATACATATACATATAAGGGGAATGGTACAATACTCCCCCGGGGGGTTGAGATGGTGTCTCCTGACACTAGAGAGGAGTTATATGGGGTGGTTCATATGACTAAGGTAGGCAAGAGATTTGTACAAGTAGGGAGTATGATACAGGGGAAGGAGGGAGGGATTATGATACTGGGGATGGTAGGGAGGTAGTATGATACAGGGGTCGGAGGGAGGACATGGCCATGTCAAGGGGATGGAAACTAGGGATATACATTGTTACAAGGAGAGGTATGTTGATATAAGATACACAAGGAGTCATGTTAATATATGATACAAGGAGTAAATAAAGTATGCGTTCACGCATGTTCTTATAGCTATGTAAGTACTGTAGATCACTCTTGTGAAATAGGGTACACATGTCTTTCTTTTTTTTTTCTGTTAGTTTCTATTTGTCACACATTACTGTATCAGAGATATGTCAACATTTGCTGGTGGTACTTTTTCTGTCCACAATTTGTTACTCATCAGGTGGCATTGGTAGTCACAGTATGCGAAGGCACTAAGTACGGGTAGTTTCTATGTCTTGGGTAGGGCGTACTATGCCAGTAGCGATTCTGATGTCCTGTAGTCTGTGTTCCATTTTCCGGACACAACAGTGCACTGCACAGAGGACGAGGAGAAAACCTATGAAAGAGATGACCACAGGAGGAAACACAACGGTTGGATGAACCCATGAACGGCTGAAGGCCAGAGAAACCTGATCCATAATGAAGTCACTGTCATTGAGGAATGCTAGCATACGCATGTTGGGGGAGGGTAATGTTAGTAGATGGCAGGTTGGATGGCATGTCAATAGGTTGGAAGATGTCATAGGAGTGTTTACGGACTAATAGGTGATAGCGAGTGGCATAAGTGATAACTGACTCTGAATGGACGGTACAATAGTCCGGTCCTTTGTAGAGACCACTAGCAGGTATGGAGCGGGCCGAAGTACCAGGACACATGATGGTGACAGAGATGGGAACAGTAAAGAAGAAGCACTAGATGTGGTTGAAGTGAACATGGTGGACTGGGAGTACAGGAGCTGGAACAAATGAACAGGCCGAGTATATGGAATGGTTACGAACTAAAGCAGACTCACAGGGTGTAGCACTGCTAGGGAAGATAGCGAAAAGGTGGGCAGCACAGAGACGAGAGGTAGGGGTGAGGGAGGAACACTGCTGGAGGTCGGTGGTAGAAAGGAAGGCAACTGAAAGACGGTCATGTGAGAGGAGGAAATATTCTGAAGGAACAGAGACTTGCAATAAGGAGTTGTTTTATCGGAAGGGGAAAGGAATGATGTGGAAAAGGTTGAAGGTGATGGGCAGAAGGGAGAGGGATATGGACGACAACGTATTTGGTGAGAAGAGTGGCCTCGAGAACTGGATAGTAATATTCGAGAGAGGAGTAGGGGAGTACTGGGGATAAATCGAAAGTAGAGTGAGCCCATTCTAATACCGAGCAGAAAGCTGAGATAGGTACTAAGTCTGCAGTAACACGTCCATTAATAGCATCGACTAGGATATGAACCAAGCTAGTGACCTGAGAGAATAGAGAGTCAATGGCTAGTTAGAGATTATCCATGTTGAGTTTGAGATAAAAGAACTGAGAAATAACGTTGAGATTGGAGAGGTGTTGTTTTAAGATGTCGGTGAAGTTGTTCAAAGTGTAAGTTATTTCATTTAGGTGGGTTGTAATCTTCTGTAACATAGTGTGTTGGACTTTGAAGACTCGGCGTTGAGATTCAAGGGTGGAAGCTAAATGAGCTAGGTAAAATTTAAAGCCGGAATGGTCACGGGCTGTAGCGACGCCAAACAAGCCGCTTAGAATCTCACCTCCGAGGTCAAAGAGACCTCGTTTCACACGAGAACGACCTACGGGTGGCTGAATTGAGAAAGTGTCGTTGACCTCAGTGAATTTACAAGAGATGTAGTGCAACTGCCAGGAGAGTGGGAGGAAAAGATGATATAAATACTGATTTGGGTTGTGTTTCCCCATGAGGGCTGTGAGGTGGGTCGTGATATTGTGGAGCTGGTGCACGTAGGCAGCAGGGCGATGGCTACGTCGGCCAAGGGCACAAGATCGTAGGTAGCGCTGGAAGACTACATCTTCAATCAGCATTACCTCGCCTCCTGAGCCGACTAAGGCCCCGGGACGTACTCCACATCGTCCTCACCCGACCCAGACCCTAGGAGGGTCAGCACTGCCAGCAGGTAGACCGCTAACATCATACCTAGAAGATTATGTGAGAATTAATGGGAGAGTTCCTGGAGAGGTTGATGGGCGGAACGCAGTTTTGATCGATACTGAATGGCTGATGAATGAGTAGGTGTAGGTGGAGATGAAAGAGACTGATGGATAGGTGGAGATGGGGTAGATTGAGGGATTTGGGGAGTAGGAGGGAGAGCAGTAGGTTGTGCAAGTGATTCTTCCAACACTAGGCCCCGTGGAGCATGTTTTAGATCGGCAGCATGGACTCACTTAGTGTCTGTGGTGGAGAGGTCTTGGATGTGAAACTTGTTGGCTTGTTTATTCAATACGCGATGGGAGCCAGTAAATTTGTCATCCAATTTAGAGGTGCGCGTATGGGAATGAGCATGTCCTCCTTAGATGAAGCGAGATAGGACGTTACGTACTGATGGATTGTTTGGAAGTTGGCCAATTTTACTTTGACATAATCATCCATGTTATAGATGGGGTCTGGCTTTGAGGATAACAGGATGTATGATAGGTGTTTGTCAAAACCAAAGAGGACAAAGAAGGGAGATTCGCCAATGAAAGCGTTGATGGAGCTATTGATTGGGGATGCCACTTAGGGAATCCAGTCAATCCATGACGAACTACGGGAGCCTAGGTGTCTTAGGCACTCTAGGATTTTTCTACTGTGGTGCTCTACAAGGCCATTGGAAGCTGGATGGTTAGGTATGACATTGCATTTATTAATTTCAAAGCGATAATAGATCTCTTCCAGGAGCCTATTGTTGAACTCAGTACCATTGTCAGTGAGGATGGTATGTGGTGTACTGAACGGGCAAACTACGTGATCTACGAAGGCACGTGCAACACTCTTCACGGTCTTATCTGAGAGGGGTACGAGGACACAGTACCGTGAGAAGTGGTCGACTGCTACAAACAAATACTCTGCACCTGATTCTGTAAGAGGGAGTTTTAGAAGATCGATGGACACTGTGTCCCATGGGCATGACAGGATTGGATATTGTAAGAGCGGTGCAGGTAAGCCGGTGGAACCTTTGTGGCGGTGGCACGAGATGCAAGAGTCACAGTGCGCATTGATATCGCGACGAATGGTTGGCCAATAGTACTAGAGACGTCCTTGGCGCAAGCATCAGTCTTTACCTGAATGGGATGCGTGAGGTGTATCATGAACGATGTGAAGGACCGCAGATATCAGGTCAGTAGGGACAACAAGTTGGTGTACTTCTCTGTTGGACAAATCCTTCCCTGTAAGGAATGTTTTTCTGTACAAGAGACCATCTTTTAGTATGAACTCATCTAGTGGTACTGGTAGAGCAGGTAAGATCGAGGCATCTCCTGATTCCAGGAAATAAACTACGTGGGACCACATGGAATCTTTGCGCTGAGAGTTTTGAACATCCTCTGATGTTAAGGTTGTGCCGTCACTGGCCTTGGGCTGCAGGGACGTGACAGGTGTGGCTACATGACGTGAGAGGGCGTCTGCGACTACATTAGATTTTCCTGGGACATACTGAAAAGTGGGATTGAAGTCCTGGATGGTGATGGACCATCCAGCTAACCTACCGGTGAGGTTGTGTCCCTTAAACAAATCACATGGAAGGTGGTCTGTCTGGATATGTACTGGATAACAATATACTATGTCTCTGAAATGTTTCAAGGACCAGACTACTGCCAAAGCTTCTAAATCGGTGACACTGTAATTACGTTCAGCGGTGGTAAATGAGCGACTAGCATACACTATTACAAGCTTCCTGGATGCTTGATCTAGTTGCATTAAAACTGCACCAAGTCCTGCGGCTGAGGCGTCTGTGCATAGAAGAGAGGGTTTGGTATAATCAGGGAATGCTAAAATTGGGGCATTGACAAGACCTGTCTTTAGCGCTTGGAAAGCCTGGGACTGATCGTTAGTTGATGCAAAGGATACATTCTTCCTTAGTAAGTGGGTTAGAGGAGCGGCGATCTTTGCATAGTCTTTAATGAATCTGCGATAGTAACCACTTAGGCCTAGGAAACTTCTGTCAGCATCGGTAGTGGTAGGTTCTGGGAAATTGATGAACGCCTTAGTTTTGTCGTCATTAGTATGAATGCCTTGTGCGTCAACGACATGGCCTAGAAAGTTTATTTTCTTTCTCAGGAAGTCGCATTTACTGAGGTTGATTTTCAGGCCTGCTAGCTGTAGGCGTTCCAATACTTGTTGTAGTGTGGCAAAATGGTCATGGACTGATTTACTGACAACAATGATATCATCTAGGTAAGCAAAAAGAGAGTGTCCCATCATGCCACTAAAGACCGAATGGAAAAGTCGCATGAATACTGAAGGAGCATTTCTCAAACCAAAAGGAAGTCTCTTAAACTGAAAATGTCCAGAAGGGGTGCTGAAGGCTGTAATCGGGCGAGAGGATTCTTCCATTTCGACCTGCCATTAACCACTGAGGAGGTCTAGGGATGAAAAGACTACGTTATTTTCACCTAGCGATTCTATCAAATCTGTGAGGACAGGTAACGGGAAACGGTCTGGAACGGTTATGGAGTTTACTTTACGATAGTCCACTACTGGTCTAAAGTTGCCGTCCTTCTTTGGGTCTAAGAAAAGAAGACTATTCCATGGACTGATGGAGGGTTCGATAATGTCCTGAACTAACATTTTCTGTACCATCTGATCTCTCTGTTTTCTCAAGCTGTGAGGTAACCATTATGTTGGTATGTAAATCGGCAGAGTTCCTGGCACTAGGTCTACATGATGTTTGACTAAGTCTGTCTTGCCCATTTGTTCTCCGGGTAAGGCTACCACATTTCTGTTAGCGTGCAAAAGGTCGAGCAGTTGAGATTTATGCTGTGGAAAATCTTTGCAAGTCAGGTTTGAAAGCAGGTCAGGTGAACGAGTCGGAGCAGATCCCATAGAGTTAATGGCACATATACCTGTTGACTATCATCATCAGTATCATCAATAGGGATAGAGGATTCCTGGCACACCATTACGGCCGCTGGGTGTACCAGGAAATCTCTGCTCTTTACACCACTTTTAAGTTTTAGTGGAGCATTCGTGACACTGAGCAAGTATAGATAACAGAGGGTGTCCTCTAAGATCGTGCACCAGGCTGACTCATAAGTTAAGCCATTCACACAACACGTCTCAGGTAGTGTTAGTACATCCACTCCTTCTTTCGCACCTACAACACGAACAGAGACTTTGGTGAACTCATGCGGTAACAAAATTGTGCACGTATTCGTTACTGCACGCCTCGTCTCTGCGTGTTGGAGAACATCAGTTAGACTTTGTGAGGTAGGTAACTGAGACATGTCTGAGTCGGCTGTAGTGCTGTCGTTAGAGGAGGCTGGAAGAGACTTTTCTGAATGCTGAGAGAATGTATCATCATGTGCTTCCTAGCTTTCAGTCAGCGAGGGAATGATCTTTGTATTCTCGGGTGATGATGATGATAACGGCTTGGCTTGTTCTGTACTCTTAGGGAGTGAGAGAGTCAGGGGGGACTGAATGACTGAAGTTACTGGCAGTACAGGATGGGGACATTTCATACTGTAGACTGGGAACCCAGAAATGTCTATACTACTACAGGCAGGCAATAATGCAATGGAGTGTTGTGTCATGGTGGGTAAGCCAATAAGGACATCTGCTGGATATTTCATGTCGTTAGTAGCAGGAAATTCTATTGGGAAAGGGAGCAAGGCGCTGTCTAGTTGTACTTCTTACGTGACTCTTCCCTTGACATTAAACTCTGAGCCTTCTACACCACATAGGCAAATGTCAGGCGGTTCAGGGAAACTGACTTGGTTGCGGTGGCATTGAATAATGTCTAAGGAGGTATCAGAAATCAAGTTTACTATAGATCCGGTGTCCATGAAGAACGACGTTGGTATGTCATTACTCCATCCTAGAATGAATAGACCTGAGGAAGTTAGGTCCTACATTGCGGATGGGGAGTTGGTGTTCTGTTGCTACGTCATATTGGTCTGATAGGGG
>JAGKTI010019490.1:0-16952 GCA_018397915.1 Birgus latro | reverse complement strand
TAAGGTGGAAGGGAGGGAGTTAAGGTGGAAGGGAGGGAGTTAAGGTGTTTGTATAGCCAAGCAGTGGAGACAACTCGTTACAATGGTACCAGTGTATGAAAGCAGTCCTCTCCCACACCACAACACTGGGTAATCACAAACAGCAGCGGCGATGTACTCACTTGCGCAGATCCCATATCCTAACAATATTGCCGGCAGCGGAGTAGAGTATGTTGGTTGCCGGTGAGATGGCCACATCTGTGATGAGCGTCTCCCCCGGCGGCATCTGCAGTGTGCGGCTGTGTGTGTTGGCCAGCGCCGACCCAGGCGTGGTCATGCCCGCTGACGATAGGGTTTTCGTGCATTTGGCGGGGTTTTCTCGGATGTCCCACACCTGGACGAAAGAAATTATTAACCATCCAGCAACTAACCCTTCACTGCCCCATCCCAGCATCAAAGTCAGGCCAAAATACTCAGTCCAGATATGTTATGTAAGGCTGACCAGTTACTCTTCCCTGAGTTGCATTAAGGGAGCACAAAACCCAAACCACCACTTGGGCTTAAACCCACATGAACCACATCCTCTGAACTGTCTGCTTGCATCCCTCCACCTCTACAACGGGCACGTAGTACCTGTCTAGCAACAAACTCTCATCCCTTTTCTGTCCAACTCTCTAATGCAAGAGTTAACCATTACTCCCAGTCCTTCATTTATGCAACTGGTCAACTCTGGAACTGTCTTCCTCTGTCTGTATTTCCTACTTCTTATGATCTCCAGTCTTTCAAACACAGTGTGTCCAGGCATCTTGAAATGAATGGATCTTGAATTTGGCTCTCTTTCATATTGTTTTTTGTCATGGCCTTTGGTTCCTTCTTCCTTGCATTTAAAAAAAATAAATAAGTAAAAATAAAAAATAAAAATAAAAACATCCATGGAGTACCTTAACCATCGGACCACAAGGCATTCAGCTGCTGATCATATGGTTACTACCCGAAGTAGCAAACAATTTCTTGGGTTGCAGAAACTCTTTGGCTTGTGACTTACTGCACAGTCACCTTAAACCAACACTGTAATGAGTGTGGATGGTAAGCCCACCTACCACCAACCTCTCCAATACAATGATGTCTTTTTTTTTAATACAGAGATTCTTTTAGGCTTACAGAGATTCACTCAGTCTTGGAAAAGCCACCCAAGTCTGTGGGGTTAAGAAGAGCATGTGATTGAGAAACATGTGCCCTGAACTTCACACGACAGAACTAAGTTGGCGATGCTTCGGTGACCATCCAGTACCCCCATCACCCCCCCCGTCTCTCTGTGATTATCTTAGTTATTATCTCTCTCTCTCTCTCACATTCTCTCACCTTAATAAAAGCCGACGACACAGAGAAACACGTGCGCTGAGCCTCGAAGTAGCGTACGCAGTTCACGTTGTTAGGGTGCCCTCCCAGCGACTGTATCTCCTGACCCCTAACCAGGTCCCACACCTTCACTGTACGATCTGTGAGAAAAAATAAAATAATAATAATAATAATAATAATAATAATAAATAATAATAATAATAATAATAACAATAATAATAATCCATCCATCCATCACCCAATCCTATATTTCCCCATAAGGAGCGTAGGAACCCGGGGCTAGGTAAGCTGGTCCTGACATCATCATCATCATCATCATCCAGACCTCCTTTCCCAACCTAGGGCAGGGTGAGGAGTAGCAACATCAATATCCCCTTCACTAAAATGTCTCCCTAAAAGATGGCAAAAACTGTTAGTGATATCAAATATAAAACAATCACAACTCTGAAAGGGTTAATGTGCTATGTACAGACATTGGGTGATAAAGAAAATATGCTACAGAGATTCATAAGCCCACAGTATCATATTAGATCAAATCAATTCAAACATCGCCAAGTCTCCTCTTAATGAATCCTCTTAGCGAGGCTGGTCAAGGTAGAGCTGATGTTTCCTTTGGACTGAAAGCTAAACAAAGTGGTAAAACTCACTATTTACTTCATACAGTTACTGGAACCTGTTGGGAAAAAAGCAGATCTAAGATACATGGTAAGATCAGTACCAATGTGAAATCTTAGCCTGGACTCTGACTCTACTTATGGTTGAGTTTCCTGCTTAGCTAAGACTGATGGTTGTGTGGATAGTTACCAAGCTTGTAGCCACATTTCACTCTCACAGCGGTACCTCCCTGGGTTGACAACAGCCAACTACACAAAGCCCTAAAATAATTAGAGGTGGTACTGACCTTTGGATGCTGAGAAGAGGAGGTCATCAGTGGCGTAAACGGACAGTACAGCTTTAGAGTGACCCTGAGCGACATGGGTACACGCCAACACTGATCGCTGGCTTGACTGTGGAAGGTGGGAGGAAACAGTATGGCCACTCAGTTATCACCAATATTAATACCAACACTGTCATAATTCCAACTGTTACCTCTATCACTGGCATTTTCATTATCAGCATTATTTTCATTAGCATCACCATAACATTACATCTCACCATAACACTACATCTCACCATAACACTACCAACATTATCAATACCCAACTGCTTTCACTATCACTGACACCTCTGTTATCAACACTGTTTTCATTACCATCACCATAACTGTACATCCCACTATGAGTTACTGATGAATTGGGCAGACTGCAAAACAAGAAAGACAATAAAACAATCCTAGGAGTAGCCAGTGAAATAAACCATACATCCATTCATTCATTATTCGTTTCGTTTCGTTTTTGAAGGCTCCAACATGCTTGCATGTGTCGGCCTTGGTCACCTAATGGCGGCTCTCCACGCTGCTCAATCTCTGGCAGCCTCCCTATTCAGTCCCTTAACCCTTAAGTCACATTTAATGACCTCGTCCCATGTCTTTCTCGGTCTACCCCTCCCCCAATATTAACACTTCTCACCCTCTGTACCCAATTATCATCCCCCATCCTCTCCACATGTCCAAACCACCTCAGCCCACCTCTCCTCATCACAACATCAACACACTCCAGTCCCATCCTACCTCTCAACTCTTCTATCGTAAACCCAGCCCCCCCAGGCCTTGCACTCAGGGACGCACTGCACATCCACCTAATCATTGTCATTTCTGTACGTTTAAACCTGCGAATATCTTCTTCCTTTACTGCTTCTCCTCATACATGAAACCCACCACACTAATATGCTTCAAAACAATAAGCTGCTCTTGCAACACCTATAAGGTACAATATACCATATACTTGTGCAAGATTAAAAATGGGTACAAGCCTTGTTATGTGGAACTCCATACTTCACCCAACAAGTTTTATACTGAATAACTTTTTTTGCTTCCCTAATTTCCATACCTCACTTTCCCACATATTAACTTACATATCCAGCTCTCACTCTGTCACACACTGCTATAGAAGGACTCCTCTCCAAAATATCTAGCCGGCTAGAATGTCCCTCAATGTACTACTCTATACCCGGACAGGAGGACTGTGGACTGCAGGGGCTTCAGCCTACAGTCAGCCCAATTCATGTTTATATGAGCCTGTGATTGGAACTACTACTACAACATATACTACTACTACTACCACTGCTACTACTATCACTGCTACTACTACCACTGCTACTACTATGTCGCCTTTTCACTTAACCAAACGTCTCTTTCTCTTCACACCTACCCTAGGGGCGTGTGGCGTGATAATGCCGGTGTGTGGCCTGGTGTCACGTGTTGATCCTGTCGCTGACGTCAGACGATTGAACACGTTTTCATCTCGTGACGCAGACCGCCGGTACGTGGTTGGTGACGTGGGCGGTGTGGAGTCGGGGTTGTCTCTGTTGGGGTGAACACCGCCATCAACGCTCACACCACATACATATTTAACCCCTTTCTTGATATGGATGCAATCTATGGTCACTTTGTTTTTATCTGGCGGACCCATAACTCGCTTTCATTTAGTAGATGGCCAAATGTGATCAGACTAATAGATCAAGTGTAGTCAAACTGAAGGCTAAATCTGACTAGCAACCAAGGAGATTCAATCCTTTGTCATAGTTAAGACTCATCAAATTTTACATAACCACAACTTAGCATTCAAGCAGTGAGGGAGGTCAAGTTTCCTCAGATAAAAACTAGCTAACTACACATATTTTGTTCAACCTACTAGTAATTTTCTCTTATATCTGGTCATGATTTAACTACAACATTGAGGTGAAGTCAGAAACACGTGTCCTTCATGCTTACAAACCCTCAGTGATCAGTCAGATGCAGGTGCAGAACTTACATGTTTTACTTACGAGTAGTGATGTACCTGTGTGACATCCAGACTCCAATATACAGCAAATGTGAGGAATAAGTGTTGTGATTGTTACTATGAATGGATGGGCTAAAACTGTAAATAATTACGAATGGTACGAAAAACAGGCTACAAACATAGGACAAGAAATGTGCTTATGTTGTGATTTAAAATAAATTACATACAAGTATAAAATGTAAAGAAGTGTTTTCTTCTAAGGGTGCATGGGATATACAGTAGATGTAAAAAAATCTACAATGCAAGAGAAAATCTTGACTTCAACATTTCTGTAAAAATTTCTCACGGGCATTGATGAACAGTATGGTCAAGCCCCTTCCCCCTCCCCCCCAAATTAAGATTATAGGATGCTCTCAATATGTCACCCATTCTGATGTTCTTTTTCTGTTGTCATGTCTGAGGTATTTTTGAACTACTGTAATGCTCAACATGATGCCAATACCTTTTTTCTTTTCTTTTACTTTTAGAGCGAGGGAGAAGGAATCAAATGTCAGAAGCCTGCTAGATTGTTCCTCCCAAGAAAAAAAACAAAAACAAGATAACAGAGAGCCAAATTCAAGATCCATTCATACTATCTGGGGCAAACAATCATACTGTATAAGGTACAATATTTTAAATTCATATTACGATAGGACAGGCAGTCTCAATTGTTATGGTAAGTTCTAAAGCACATGATAATCACAGAATGCGTCATTGCTAACTGTCCTCTGTAATGTGGGATGCAGCCTAATCCCATCTAATAAACATATTCCTCAGACGTCTAAAAAAACCAGAGCCTTACGTACCCGACTGTAATTTAAGTTTTAACCATACAACAGCCAGACACAAAACTCTTTGCTGCACTTAAGCTGAAATTCAAATCCACCAGCCATGTAATACCATGTGTTGTTTCATGCCTGCTGACATTTATTTAACACCTTCAGACCAGTGGTGTATTTTGCACTCTGTTCTCCTTACCATCATTTTTTTATTTTTTTCAATTTCAGAAGGATCTCTCATACTGAAGGGGTTAATGATAGTTATATCAAACTCCTCAAGCTCACCAAAGATAAATAAAACCGTCTAAAGGTAATGGGGGGGAAAATGTCACAAAATTAAAGGGGTTTGTGTAATATTGTCATTATCTCACAAGGTAAAGGTGAGTTCACTGCAAATATCTGTACAGAGGGGTGTATGACAAGGGTTTGGCACCCCTCTTCTTTCCCAGTGAAGTGTTTGTCTCCAGACTGACTCTAGCTGAAAGGTGGTATGAAGTGTGTATGTGTGGATGTTTATGCCTGTGGGGTGCAATCAGGATTTTCGGGGCTTCAACGGCGAGTGAATGAATGTGGCCCGTTTAACTGGGCAGTTCTCTAGTTAGCTACTTCCTCAATCAGGTTTTTTCTTGTTCTCTGAACCTCGTCTCATCCCATTCTTATATAGGAAAAGAGGGTCTGGATGATGATAATGATGTAAAGTTATCCATTCTGAAGGTTACAACACGGGGTTCAGCATTGCTGAAAGTGATAAAGTTTTGCCTTACCTCCATTGCAATAAAGATGAAAATTTTGACCAGATTATGGTGAGTTTCAGCATCAAATCCCTTTTGGCACTGAATCCCCAAATTATAATCTGTTAACATCCTTGTAACATTAACAAAGTACTGTACTGTGCAGCAAGAACATTTTTATTTTGATGAGAGAAAGGGGTGTGAGCTGGGGGGAGGGCAGCAAAATGGCAGGGGACAGGGCAACATGAATGCAATTTGTTTGTGGCCACCCCTTATGGGATTAAGGAATGTGGCTATAGGTAGACAGAGATAGACTTCCTACTGCCAGATTATTTTATACAATCTAGGAAAATCTCTCACAGTGAAAGTGTTGATGACGGCAGAATCTCACACCTTCACCTCGAACAGTGTCTCCTAAACAAATAAAATAATTCGGCAGTAACAAGAGTAAAATAAAAACACGTCCCTGAATTAACCCCTCGAGCCCTGGGATGCATTTTTCATTTTACTTCCCATCTCCACAAAATTCTAGTCTGCTTAGGATAGACTCGTTAAACAGGAAACAGGAAATAGAGATAGCCTTAATATACCCCTTCATGACGAGGGACCTTTCTTAATCATCACCATCATCATCATCTCTGAATCTGAATAAAATCATCTGGCAACAGCATAAACAAACTAAAAAGGACATTATGTGGATTCAAAAATTTAAATCAAATATAACCTAAAGTACATGTGTTAATCTGGAAAGAGAGAAGCACTACCATCATGCAACTGTTAATTACGGTTACGATTAATCTGTTTTTCCCATCAACAATTCAAATCCCAACTAGGAATCATGAAAACCCTTTTGTTGAAGCCACCCCTCACAGGATGCAGCATTGGGCAACTGCGACAGATGGCTTGGTTGTGGAGTGAGAGAGGTTTGTGAGTGTGAACTTAAAATTAGCATAACTTAACATGCAGGGGTGCAGGCGGATGGGAACTGACTGACTGACATGCATACACACACTTATACATACCATATATAAACGTACACTTATAAATAAACATGCACACACACATAATCACACACTCACATATATACTGTATACACACACAAATAAACAAGCACACTCATTCATACATACTGTACATTCACACACAGAGGGTCCTTTACATGCTTGATTACTCATATCAACACACACACACATACCACACACATACACACACACTTATATATTCCCTTTCTCTCTCTCTCTACTCACGATGAATACTGGCGCATATAGTTAAGGTTTGATGCACTCAGAGTCGTGTTAGACCGCCTTGACATCCTGGGTGAGGTTGACTCCTGCCGCTCATACACCTTCCTGACTGGCACGGGGGAGCACCGGTTGTTGTCGGCTCGGACACTCATCAGGGTTCTGCACACCCACCGTGCCAACACAAACAGGGGGTTCGGGGGTTAAGGGTTAGGGGTTTGGCGGCATGACAGGGGGTGTGGGGGCACTCAGGTGTGGAGCAACAGACATTCCTTACTCAAAGCCAGTGGATCTTACTTAATTCAGTGATTAGTTACTGATAAATTACTACATTATTTGCTCTTTCACTGATACTACAAAAACAAGAAAGTAACAATGCAATGTTTTCATATACCCAGTGTTTCTTAGCAAAAATAAAAGTAAGAACAAAAGCTGCAGGCCTCAAAAAATAGCTGTGATGAATACATCATTACAAACAGTTTCCATTATAAAAACACTTTGCCAGCACATATGGTCAACCTTCAGTGAGGAATGTCTGCCACTGCCTTGTTGGTGTGCCATGTTAGGGTTGATGGTTGGCATTGGGTTCGCATGTGTGGAGGTTGGCATGGGACTGATTAGTACAGGGAAAAGACTGTGATACAATAATTATGTTATGCATTATCTACCACAAATACTGAGCTATATTACCAGGTGCTTCCACAATACAGCATCATCCTCATTTTCAGCTTTACACCTGTTTTCAATGTAGTGTGGATCAGATGTCAAGTAGTACCTGTACATCTGAGGTCAGCACACACTACTTTGTCCCAGTAAAGACATCAACAGCAAAACTTATTCCTGTATTTTCCCTCTGAGGTGTGGGGTCTGAGGCTAGCCTACCACAGTCCAATACATATAACCCATTTATTACAGGTGCAAGGGGTGATGTGGAGCCTACTATGGTGTCCCTGGTAATTAGGTGGAGATGCAAATGTGGCATACAGCCAGGAACAAAACCTCCACACTCTTCCCTAAGCTGGGTGACAAAGTGTTGTCTACCACAAGAGAACATCAGTTCACTACACGGGATGGCCCTGCAGGGGCAACTGCTTGCCTGCAGTTGATGGGTCTGTGAAGACAAACAAATTAGGGTTTTCTACTATTAATACCACATTTCAAGTCTGTTCTTTCCACCTCTAAATTTATTCAGTTAAGGTTATTCTTTTCAAAATACAGTACAGCAATTTGATACAGCTGTCAGCAATCCCTGCAGGTGCAAGAAGTCTTTCTTACACTGAATATACCTGTCTAGAGACAGCAAATACAAATTATATCAAGACATTACTACAGTGAAAACATCAAAGGAACATGGCCATCCACCTCCCTCTGGTGGCACTCCACATGACTAAGAAAGTTACTTCATTTGCACCAAACCCATGCACACAGCAGGGCCACCACTTAAATAAGGGTGCTCTAACTACATCACCACCACGGGCTCCAGTCCTTGGAGGGGGAGGGGGAAGAAAGTTAGGTTAACCCACCCATGAACTCTGAAGACTGAAACAGAGTCAATGGACATACAGAATGGCACATTTTCACTGGGAAATTTGCTGAAAGCTCTCCTGTTTCTGTGCTCTTCTGCTCCTACTTTGGGATCTTACCTCACCACTGATGATGATGATGGTGATGGTGATGACAATGATGATGATGACAACAATGATGACACCACCAACAATGATGATGACAGTGACAATGATGATCGTGATAACACCATCAACAATGATGATGATGGTGGTTGATGAAGAAGATTTAAACTAAAGCTAAAACATAACTGCTGTATCGTGGAAGCACCTGAAATGCAATGCTATATAAAACATATCAATTTTTGGCTCATTTTCAACATTTTGTCTATTATTTTTTGCTTTATTTTTGGTTTTGGTGAAGTGAATTGTACAGCCAATTATTCATTTTTTCTTTAAACAGTTTTCTCGGGGATATCAATTGTATATGGCTTGCGTTATTACTGATGGTTGTGGGTGGAACAGGTGGAGAAAAAGTGGAAGAAGAGCGAGAAGCGGAGGTAAAAGAAACAGAGAGAAATGAAAACAAGATGATGAGAGAGAGAGAGATCTGTTCCTTGTCTACATGAGGGAGGAGGGTTGGAGCGGCAGAGGGAAGTGGATTCAAACTAACACAGAGATTCGAGAGCATTCTGCAGCGACCATCTTGACTGGGCCCGGGGAACAGGCTTGTGATGACAAACAGACACCCAGGCTCACATTCTTGTCAGTTAAGGAAGCTCCCTAACACTTCTTCTTATGTGAATTAGTCTGCTTACTACACCTTTCTGTCTTCTTCCGTCGCTTATTCTAATATCACCATACTCAGCATCAATAACGTACAAAACAATTTCCTTTAGCTGTGTCCAAAAATGAATTGGTACAAAAGAGGCGTTAGGGAGCTTCCTTTACCGACAAAAATACGAGCCCCAGACAGAGCGTTTGTACTCTTGTGGGTTAAATCTCTTTGCTAGAGCAATGTCTTTTATATTTCTTCTCGCCACCTCAAGGCAAATTCACTCAGATCTGGACAAACTTTCTTTAACATGTAAAAGAATATCAACATGGCCACACTGGTATCCACTGCCTGGTTGTCCAAATGTCCCTGAGCTCCCACCCTATCCCAAGGAGAATGGTGGCCTGAAAGAGGGCCGCTTCAGCCTGCAGTTCACTGGGTTCACATTTCAGATGAACCTGGGGCCACAATAACAAAAACGACATGCCATATTTACGTTCAGAATATAAGCTAGTACCGCACACCACTACCTCACCCACACCACTTTAACACCTTCACACGCACACCAAACGCACCGAAAATGATCATTGCTGAAAACGCGTGATTTATGAGGGGGGGGGGGAAAAACATGGCTGTCACATCACAAAACCAAAAATAAAGCAGAAAAATGTACCACAAGAAACAACGGAACTGTGTGTGTGTGTGTGTGTGTGTGTGTGTGTGTGTGTGTGTGTGTGTGTGTGTGTGTGTGTGTATAGAGGGGTATACCATAGCCAATAGTCTAGTAGTAAAAATCATTAGTATTCAAACTTATGGGTATGGAGGCAAACTTAAATCTACAAGTAAAATTAAACCCAGCTCAAAATTAATCCTACGAGGTTCTATTAGCATCAAAATGTCAATAATCAGCACCATGTCCATACAGTGACGACCCTTCATTTTGTTCATGATTGGGATAACGAGCTGGCAAAATAAAACACCCGCCAGAAAATTGTTACTTTGATACAGAACAAAAAAACAGGAATAAAATCGCTAGAATAATGGATAGAGATAATATTTTAGCACAATTTAATATTTTGGCCAGATTTTGGGAAACCATGATATCACACAGGTCGAAATAAATGAATAGCCAATACTCTCTCTCTCTCTCTCACACACACGTTGCAGGATGGTAGGAAAATAATGAAATGGCCAGAAGCCTGTAACTCTAAATGATAGTATAATGACTGGAATACTGAAATAATTTAACTGGACAGGACAAAAATAAAACCAAGTAACAGAAGGGGAAAAATTGTCGAAATGGGGGGGAAATATTGGAACGTAAAAAAACAAAAATGAAAGATAAAAAAAACTGTAACTATCAGACAAAACACGAAATGACCAGAATATTGTGGTGATGATATACAACTGGACAAAACTATGGAAAGGCTAGACTTTTGAAACCATGATAAAGCTAGGACAAATTATGAAATGTCCAAAATATTACTAGACAGGACAAAATGAAGGGTTAGTACTGTCCATTAATAGTCAAAGGAAATAAATCCCTCGTCTATGTCTATTATTCCTCTAACTTAACAACTATGCCAACTTAAACCTATCAGCAAACAAACATATCCATTAGTAAGACTTGTAAAATATAAACCAAACATCAAAAGCAATACCAAACCCATGTATTAATTTATTAATCCAAATACCCAATTAAATAAATACCAATCAGTTAAATAATGTTACCCATGTATAATTACTCATCCAGAACCCAATTACTATACATAAAAATCCATTAGTAAAAAAAATGATACCCAAATTCAAAATGCTGACTCACCACAGATCCAAAATTTGTGTTAGAAACAGAGAGAAATAAATTCACCCCAACACCACAAATTCTAGTTCTCATTAAAGAGGCCGTATAATTCTTTCTCCTCAGCCTGGCCCAGAGTTTAGTCCTTTTTCAGCTCATTTCACATAGCTCGGTTACAGGAAAAGGCTATGCTATGGATCTACATCCATTGCACAGCACTTCTTCATGACCAGCATTCTTGTGTTAATCTACAGCTACAACTCAGCGAGTAGTGGCAATTGTAGGTCAAGTTAAACAAGTACAGTACATCAATCAATTAACCTTTGCTAGTGCATTCCTTTGGTGACTTTATGCAGACTAACACCACATAATTTTCCTTAACTGGGAATGTCCTTCAATCAACCAATCCTTTTGCTGGTAGGGATGCATTTCGGAACTTGTTTAGGGTAACACAAGACAATTTTTTTTTTTTTTTTTTAATGCAAGGAAGAAGGAACCAAAGGCCACGGGCCTGCATACTGTTCCTTCAGCTGTTTCTCATATTCGTGGATATCTCTTCTGGTGATGGTATTGAACAAATTCTAATGAAGCATATGTTGAAATGTGGAGTGAAATTTGCACCAATATTACTGAGACAGATTATTCCATGTTATTTATATATTACAAGTTTTCTCTTCTTCAAACTGTAAATCTTTTCAAATGCACAGGTACTTCACCAACGCATAATCAAAATGGAAACACGTCACTGTGAAACAAACGTCTTGGCAAGGAGTAACCAAGTAAAACACACAAACACAATACTCTCTTCCACAAACAACTAGTGTTAGCTGAGAATTATGGAAAATCACACTACATAAACAAGCCACTGGGGTCTAGGGAATGAAAGTCAGGTCTGAAATTCAGTGGATAAACTACAATAGCGGGAGAAGCAGGGGTGGGAGGGAGGGATGGCCATAAATGTTTCGAGTGGAGCTCCGTCAGTCTGAGAATACCTTTATTTGGGCAGAGCTGGGCAAGTTTATTCAGCTTACAAGATCCTTATGGGTGAAGAGGTTAAATCCCTTAAAATACAAGTAAATATGTGTCTGTCATTTACCTGTAATTCTGGCAGTCACCCAAGGGCTTCAATCACCTACGAAGAAAGCTCCCATTGTGGTTTCAAAACATTTCAAAAAATTTCTCTATACCCTGTACAAATGAAAGCAATATTCAAGAGAGCCTCGTCAGCAAAAAAGTTATGGGCTATTCACGTCCCCTTCACTCTTTCCCATCATCTCAATGTGAAATCTCCGTCACTCTCACCCTTTTCAGCATTCATTTTGTTGTTCACTGGCCCCAGCTTTGTCTACTAAGGGGTGACCAAATATTGCTTTTGATTATATCTAAATGATCAGAGTAACATTCTACTGATCCATCATCCAATCCTTCATTATCCCCAGTGTGGAGGTCTGGGGCTGGGCTAACAAGTCCTGATATTTATGGTGCATGACCAGTCTCTTGTACCTGAGTGGCATTATGTGAGCAATAACCCCCACCATCCATTACATATAAACTCTCATGGGCCACATCACAGTAACTCATACTTACCATAAAATAACCTCAGCCTGACCAGACATTCCTTCCTGACTGTAAACAAATAAACTAATAAAAACTACCATGAACAAACAATACCCACCTAAATCCGCTGCAGCAGTCCAAATGTAAACAAACTTACAATGATTCGCTGGTGGTGGAGGTGATGTCATTCAACCTTGGCTAGCTAGAATGAACTGGATGCTGCCTAGTCTAAACCGCTGAAGTCAAGATTTATAAAACCTAACCTAAATATATCTACCTAACACAACTAAACCAAACCAAATTTTATCTAACCTTCCTCTATCCCAACCAAATCCAATCAAACTTCAACCTACCTTACCTCTATCAGGCCAACCAAGCTGAACTTAATTATGCCTACCCACAGTGAACCAAACAAAACCAAACTTAATCTAGTGTGACCTAACGTAACCAACCCTTACCTAATCAAACCTAACCAGAAACCTGTCCTGCTTTGACATGATTAGCAAAACTCAGCCTTCACAAGATACTAAAAATTTTGCTTCAATATCCTGCAGAGGAAAACATAAAATTAAACATAAAACACAAAAAAACACACAATAAACTTAGTACACGGATATGAATTTACCTGATAATTTAAACTTTGCCTATCAATTCTAGCCTAATCAACACCCAGATTCAGAAAAATAAAAAATATATAAATAGGGACCTTGATTTACCCTGGCATATCTAAGTTTCAAGAGCTGGGCAAAAATAAATAATAATAATAATAATAATAATAATAATAATAATAATAATAAAATGTAAAAAAAAGTGTTGACTCACTTGAGGGCGTTAGGTGCCGATGTGACCCGTGGGAATGCCCGAGACGATGGTGGCGGCATCAGCTGTCCGTCGTCACTCAGCGTACCCTCCAGACTGGTGGCCATCCGATCCGTTGACCGTTCCATGCGGTCCGCCCCTCGTTCCAGTGACCGGTCCATCAGCCCCATCCGGTCCACTCGTTCCATCATGCCCTGACTGGCACTGCGGTCCAACCCTGCTAGTACAGGTAACAGTTCGTTTACATTTACTTGGCCTAGATTTTCGTCCTTTTGCAGCTCAATAGTAAAAAAAAAAAAAATAGCAATGATACAAAAATAATGCTATGGCTCTACATCCTTTGCACAGCTCCTCTTTGTGACTAGTGCCTTATTCCAGCGTTATTCTATTGTTATACCTCAATGTACAGGAGAGACAGGCAGCAATTTTAGGCCAGGCTGAAGTGACAAGAGTATAGTAGCCTTCATACCCTCTTGAATCCAGCTGACATTCTTTTTATTCTATTTCTATTTTTTTTTACTGAACTTACGGGAAAATTTTAAATACCAGAGGGTTAGATAGGGGGTTTCACTGACACCTTCACTAGAAAATCTCCACAAAGAAAATAAAAACAACATAATACACCATCGGATTCAAAATTTTAAACAGATTCCTTTTCCAGACACTCAAATTTACATGATGTCCATTACACACAAAAATACTTATGTTCCTCAAGCCTTGTCTCTCGTGCTTGTCTAAACTTTAACTCAGGACTACTGGTGTTTTCCTGGTTTAAATATACATGGCTGGAAGGATTTTTTACTTTATTTTTTTCTAAAACAGGATAGAACAAGGAACCAAAGGCCAGGAGCCTGCAAAACTGTTCCCTCCAAGAAAAAATAAAAACAAAAGATAAAACAGAGAGCCAAATTAACAATCCGTTCACTGGAGAAGTATCAATTTTTGCAGGTTTTGTTCCATTTCATATTAAGTAAAAATATGTTATGCAGTTTTGGCAAGTTTAACTAACGTAATTTGGTTCATTAATTTTAACTTGATATTTCTGTTTTTTTGAAGCATATTTTACACAGCTCACTCCTACAATGAGACAAAATTTTTAGCTCTACATCCCTTCTATATGATTTTGAAACTATATTCCTGCGTAAATCTTCTGTTACACCTGAGTAATTATAAATGGCAGTGTTGGGCCAAGTTAAAGTAAACGGGGTATGGGATGCTACCTGTACGTTCCCCGCTGACTCTATCCTGCAGGACTTTAACCGAGCCGGCAGAGAGTCGATCCGCGGCTGCCCCCGTGTCAGTGCCGCTGCTGCCGTTGCCATTCCGCTCGGTGGTGACGGAGGTAAACAACATATCCTGTGTGGTGGCTGCCTTGCGCCGCGCCTTGTCACGCCTTTGGAGCGAGTCGGAGGAATAGATGACGCTTGTGGCAGTGGAGTCAGGCAGGCTGGGTGGCGAAGGGAGAGAGGGACCGAGGGGCAAAGGGAAGGAGAGAGGCAGAGAGAAGGATGGATTGTCAGGAAGAAAGTACAGAGAGAGAGAGAGAGAGAGGAATGAGGGGGAGGAAAAGGGAGAAGAGAAGGAAGTATGTACAGGAAGAAGAGAGAGAGAGAGAGAGAGAGAGAGAGAGAGAGAGAGAGAGAGAGAAACACAACACAACACAGAGTTACGGAGTTAATGAGCGAGATTACAAAACAAGAGAGTTACCAGACAGAAAGACGAAGAAACAGGCAGATTACGAAGGCCATAGGAGTGGAAGCAGATTAATCGGGAGACCAAACAATGTAAAAACACAATAAAACATGGGAATAAAACATAAAAAAAAACAGACATACGTTTTAACATCACATACATAAATATTTACAAACAGAGGAATAATTTGTAAATGCATTAAAGGTGATCAAAGCAACATGCAGGGTTCAACACACATACAAATATAGGTGTACATGCATGTGAGAGAGAGAGAGAGAGAAGAGAAATGGAGAGAAAGGAGACAAGAAGAAAACAGAAATGGAGGGAAAGATAAAAGGGAAGGAATGGAGAAAACAGATATTAAGATAAGAGGAGGAAGAGAAAGCAGAAGAGAGAAAAGAAAGAGCAAATGAGAGAGAGAGAGAGAGAGAGAATAAAAACAGAAAGAGAAATAAAGGACAAATAATTGAGGGATGGAGTGAGGGATGGAGGGAGGGAGGGAGAGAAGGGAGAGAAAAAACAATATATAATGAGTCAACATGCTTCTACAGGGGCAGTATTCTTCTAAGCTTAAAGGAGGCTCCCTAACACCTCTTTCTTAGTGGTTTATTCCTCACGTTATAGAAAATCCTCAGTAAAAGTCGAAAATGTGCTTCAAAATTTTGCAAGTTTTTTTCATACCACTGATATTTTTAACTGGAGGATGAGATGAAGGGATGGAGTGGAGAGGTATATGAGAGGGAGGGGTGTGTGAGCTGGGGGGAGGGCAGTGAAATGGCAGGGGACAGGGTGACATAGAGGTGATTTGTTTGTGGCCACCCCTTACAGGATTAAGGTGTCTGGCAGTAGATAGATAGATTATTATTATTATTATCATTATTATAACTGTATTATCATTACCATTATTATTATTTTTATTATTATTATTATTACTTTTATTTTACTTTTACCGCAGTAGGGTGTCATAAGTCTTAATATATTCTGTGCTGTGAACAAACAAAGTAATGATCTCAGTCAAGGCTCCTTATGGCGAAGGAATTAGTAAAGGCCACATCTAAACCCAGCTCAGAATCTCTCTCCTAAGCTATAAACATTCATCTAAAGGTCACAAGAATAAAAATTTGAAAATACCATCGTCCAAATGTCAAAAAATATTAAACGAGAATATCACTGCTGTAGGTGGAGATAAACTGGTTAGGAAAAGACGTTAGGGAGCCTCATATCATAACTACAAAATGGCCACACTTTAATATAACTCCAGCTATATTAAGTCCTCTTTAGAAGTCACCTCTTTAGACAGATTTTGGGCATCAAATCTATAGTAAATTTATTTCATTTCATTTTAAACTAGAGAAAAAAAAACTATTGTAGTTCTACGAGTACCTATAAATCCGATTTCCTATCCACCCCCCCTCCCCCAAGTTACAGCAACAATTGAAAAAGAAAAAAAAAAAGTGATATTTTGCATGGCTACCTTAAAAAGTTGTTATTTTTCAACATTACCTTAAAAAGTTGATATTTTGCAACAGCACCTTTAAAAAGTTGTGATATTTTGCAAGACTACCTTAAGAAGTTGTAATATTTTCCAACACTCCTAAAAAGTTGTGATATTTTGCAAGACTACCTTAAAAAGTTGTGATATTTTGCAACACAACCATAACTTTTAAAGAGGACTGACAGTAACTAAATTCAGCAAAAACTCAGCGTGCACAGACCAGAGCTAACCCAGGTGACACGCTTCAGAGCCCAAGTGCAGGGAAACATAGCCTGTGGGGGTCAAACATAGCCAAACTACACAT
>JAGKTI010019489.1:5557-16952 GCA_018397915.1 Birgus latro | reverse complement strand
CACACACACACACACACACACACACACACACACACACACACACACACTTGCATCCGGCTGTAATCTGAATTTTTCAAAGATTTTTGATGATAGGTGAAACGAGGCATTGCTTGTTTTCGCTAAGCGCTTTAATGCTAAGACATTTATGTTTCCTTGACTCAGTATCCTGTTCGCCTCGTCTCATGTACGAGAGTATAGTAGAATAATGATGATGCTGAATAAGGTTCCTGAGAAATTTTATATTCGTTGTTTTACATTTATTCTTGTGTTCAGTCAGGTTCCTGAGACCATTTATATTCGTTGTTTTACACTTATTCGTGTTCAAAACTATTTATATTCGTTGTTTTACATTTATTCTCGTGTTCAGTCAGGTTCCTGAGGCCATTTATATTCGTTGTTTTACATTTATTCTCGTGTTCATTCTTTTATATTTCTAAATGTATTAGATCAGAAATGTTAGTTTGTCAGTAAAATAGAATAACATAGGTACATAAGTGTGACGTCATAACCAAATGATCTTCCGTTTCTGATCTCAAACTGTAGTCAAGATGGCTGCTTTTTCTTTCCCCGAATGATATAGGATTGATTAAGTTAGATTACATTGTTAGGTTTGGCTAAATTAGATTAAATTCAGTTAGGTGAGGATAATTACCTAAGTGAATTAGATTAGGTTAGGTTAGGTTAATGTTAAGTAAAATAGTGCAGTCATCCAAGAAAGGGATAGTTGGCTACCTTTTTTCTCCGTGATCTAGTATTGATTAAGTTAGATTACAGTTTTGGGGGTTTGGTTCGACTAGATTCGTATTAGATTAAATTAGTTCAGTGTAGATCATGATTAAATACAGGTAAGTGTGATCAACCTAGGAAGAGAGAACTTGATGTTCGGTTCTGAAATGAGTTGAAGTTCAGACATGTGCATCCTAGTATGAGGAAGTGTCTTGGAACTCTGTCCTTAGATGATGTGGCCAAACGCAGAGGGTCGAGAGAGAGAGAGAGAGAGTACATTTCAACCCACACCCACACTGCCATTACCACATTCACTCCTTAGCAGATTACATTCTACTCTTGACGCTTCTTTATGTTATTTTGAACCGTATTGCCGTTGGCTTTGGATATTTCCCAGCGACTTATATTATTTTATACCCCTGCAAGTGACACAGGGAAGAAAAGTAGCTGGTGCAATGAAGGCCTTGATAAGAGGCTTGAGTGTTGCAGCTGCACGAGCCTTACATGAAGGAATGTTAGTGCCAACTTTAACATATGGATATGAGACTATGGTGTGGCATGAAAATGAAAAGTCAAGAGTGAGAGCAATGGAGATGGGACTGCTGAGTATGTGGAGTACAGAAGGTGGTCAGGATACGAAACAATGTGATTCGTGAAAGATGTGGAGTGAGGAAGTTTGGACACAAGAATTGAAGAGAGAGTACCGAGATGGTATGGTCATGTGGAGAGAATGGATAACAATAGAATGGTGAAAAAGATGTATCTGAGCAAATTTGAAGGAGGGAGGAGACGAGGTAGGCCAAGGAGAAGGTGGAGTGATATGGTGGATGAGTGTGTGAGGAAGAGAGGTTTGGAAGTCGGTGAGGCTAGGGGACTGACGAGATCGAGCTGGCTGGATGAATGCTGTGAGGAGAAGTGCATGATCAGGAATTTGGCACCCCTTTTTAACGTGGCAGCGTCCGGATTGAGTCTGTCGGATATGTTTATGTGAAGCTACAGAACGTGGTGAATGTTTTTGGCATATCCAATAGAGCCAGGATTCCGGGGACTCGAATGATGAGTGAGTGGAAGTGTAACACCCCTCTCTTGATGGTTGAAGGAAAGTCCTGGAGTAGCTATTTATGGCCTTTAATTGTGGAGCACAGAGATGAGGTGTAGCCTCAGTAGATGTTAGCCCTCGACTGACTGTTAAATATGGTTTGAGTTGGCTGGCTAGCCTGGGAACGCTGCTTACGTCTGCAGTTCTAGGATACGGTGGGGGCACACAGTGAGGGCATACAGTGAGGGCATATATACATATACATGTAAGGGGAATGGTACAATACTCCCCCGGGTGGTTGAGATGGTGTCTCCTGACACTGGAGAGGAGTTATATGGGGTGGTTCATATGACTAAGGTAGGTGGGAGATTTGTACAAGTAGGGAGTATGATACAGGGGAAGGAGGGAGGGATTATGATACAGGGGATGGTAGGGAGTAAGTATGATACAGGGGTCGGAGGGAGGACATGGCCATATCAAGGGGATGTAAACTAGGGATATACATTGTTACTAGGGGAGGTATGTTGATATAAGATACACATAGAGTCATGTTGATATACTGATACAAGGAGTAAATAGAGTATGCGTTCATGCATGTTCTTATAGCTATATAAGTACTGTAGATCACTCTTGTGAAATAGGGTACACATGTCTTTCATTTTTTTTCCTATGTTAGTTTCTATTTGTCACACATTACTGTATTAGAGATATGTCAACATTTGCTGGTGGTACTTTTACTGTCCACAGTTTATGCAACTTATGAGGTGGCATAGGTAGTCACTGAATGGGAGGGCACTTAATCTTGGGTAGGGAGTACTATGCCAGTAGCAATTCTGATTTCCCGTAGTCTGCGTTCCATTTTCCAGACACAACAGTGCACTGCACAGAGGACGAGGAGAAAACCTATGAAAGAGATGACCACAGGGGGAAACACAATGGTTGGATGAACCCATGAACGGCTGAAGGCCAGAGAAAATTGATCCATGATGAAGTCACTGTCGTTGAGGAATGTTAGCATACACATGTTGGGGGAGATAACGGTAATGTTAGTAGATGGCAGGTTGGAAGGCATGTCAATTGGTTGGAAGATGTCATAGGAGTGTTTACGGACTGATTAGTGATAGCGAGTGCCGAAAGTGATGACTGACTCTGATTTGACAGTACAATAGTCCGGTGCTTTGTAGAGACCACTAGCAGGTATGGAGCGGACCGAAGTACCACGACACATGATGGTGACAGAGATGGGAACAGTAAAGAAGTAGCACTGGATGTGGTTGAGGTGAGCATGGTGGACTGGGAGTACAGGAGCTGGAACAAAGGAACAGGCCGAGTATATGGAATGGTTACGAACTAAAGCAGATTCACAGGGTGTAGCACTGCTAGGGAAGATAGCAAAAAGGTGGGCAGCACAGAGACGAGAGGCAAGGGTGAGGGAGGAATGCTGCTGGAGGTCGGTGGTAGAAAGGAAGGCAACTGAAAGACGGTCATGTGAAAGGAGGAAATATTCTGAAGGAATAGAGACTTGCAATAAGGAGTAGTTGTATCGGAAGGGGACGGGAATGATGTGGAAAAGGTTGAAGGTGGTGTCAGAACGGAGAGGGATGTGGATGACGACGTATGTGGTGAGAAGAGTGGCCTCGAGAACTGGATCGTAATATTCGAGAGAGGAGTAGGGGAGTACTTGGGATAAACTGAAAGTAGAGTGAGCCCATTCTAATACAGAGCAGAGAGCTGAGATAGGTACTAAGTCTGCAGTGACACGTCCATTAATAGCATCGACTAGGATACGAACCAAGGTAGTGACCTGAGAGAATGGAGAGTCAGTGGCTAGTTGGAGATTATCCATGTTGAGTTTGAGATAAAAGAACTGAGAAATAACATTGAGATTGGAGAGGTGTTGTTTTAAGATGTCTGTGAAGTTATTCAGAGTGTAAGTTACTTCAATTAGGTGGGTTGTAATCTTCTGTAACGTGTGTTGGACTTTGATGACTCGGCATTGAGATTCTAGGGCGGAAGCTAAATGAGCTAGGTCAGATTTGAAGCCGGATAGGTCACGGGCTGTAGCGACGCCAAACAAGCCGCTCAGAATCTCACCTCGGAGGTCAAAGAGACCTCGTTTCACATGAGAACGACCTACGGGTGGCTGAATGGAGAATGTGGCATTGATCTTGGTGAATTTACCAGAAATGTAGTGCAACTGCCTGGAGAGTGGGAGGAAAAGATGATGTAAATACTGATTTGGGTTATGTTTCCCCATGAGGTGGGTCTTGATTTTGTGAAGCTGGTGCGCATAGGCAGGCAGGGCGATGGCTACGTCGGCCAGGGGCGCAAGATCGTAGCGCAGGGAGACTACATCTTCAATGAGCATTACCTCGCCTCCCAAGCCGACCAAGGCCCCAGGACGTACTCCACCATCGTCCTCACCCGACCCAGACCCTAGGAGGGTCAGCGCTGCCAGCAGGTAGACCGCTAACATCATACCTAGAAGAGTAGGTGAGAATTAATGGGAGAGTTCCTTGAGAGATTGATGGGCGGAATGCAGTTTGGATTGATATTGATTGGTTGATGAATGAGTATGTGTAGGTGGAGATGAAGGAGACTGATGGATAGGTGGCGATGGGGTAGATTGAGGGATTTGTGGAGTAGGAGGGAGAGCAGTAGGTTGTGCAAGTGATTCTTCCAACACTAGGCCCTGTGGAGCACGTTTTAGATCGTCAGCATGGACCCATTTAGTGTCTGTAGTGGAGATGTCTTGGATGTGGAGCTTGTTGGCTTGTTTATTCAGTACGCGATGGGGGCCGGTAAATTTTTCATCCAATTTAGAGGTACGCATATGGAAATGAGCAAAGACTAGATCACCGACGTTGATAGTGATAGGAGAGGCAGATTTATGTTGGCGTTGTATCATGTCCTCCTTAAATGAAGCGAGATTGGATGTTACATACTGATGGATTATTTGGAAGTTGGCCAATTTTACTTTGACATAATCAACCATGATATAGATGGGGTCTGGCTTTGAGGATAACAGGGTGTATGGTAGGTGTTTGTCAAAACCAAAGAGGACAAAGAAGGGAGATTCTCCAATGGAAGCATTGATGGAGCTATTGATTGAGGATGCCACTTGGGGAATCCAGTCATCTCATGACGAACTATGGGAGCCTAGGTGTCTGAGGCACTCTAAGATTTTTCTATCGTGGCGCTCTACAAGGCCATTGGAAGCTGGATGGTGGTTAGGAATGACATTGCATTTATTAATTTTAAAGCAGCGACAGATCTCCTCCAGGAGGCTATTGTTGAACTCAGTACCGTTGTCAGTGAGGATGGTATGTGGTGTACTGAACGGGCAAATTACGTGATCTACGAAGGCACGTGCAACACTCTTCGCGGTCTTTTCTGAGAGGGATACGAGGACACAGTAGCGTGAGAAATGGTTGACTGCTACAAACTGTTACGGACATGTATATTAAGGTGCACTCTTAACCCTTAATCACCAAAAGGGATAAGGTAAAGTTCACAAGAAAACTAACAACTTTACTGTACACTATAACATACACATCCAGTAAGAAGATACCGGATTCGTTTTACAAAGGGGAAAATGCACACATAGCTCTGCGTAATACAAATATAAACTAGGTACACTAACCTAACCAGATCACAACTCAGTGAAGCGTGGGTTCACAAACAATACTCACAGATACCGAACACGAGTGGCTTGGAGACAGGGTGAAACCAAGTATAAATCACACACAAGTGTAGGCGAGATGAGAAAAATGAATAAATTATACAAGTGTAGCTGGAGTAGTGAATAAACTAAGGGTGCAAAACAGTGTTTTTAGTAATTAACGTCACGTATTGAGCAATGAGAAACTATGAGGGAAAGTGTAATAAAATGTGACAAACAAATGTACGTGACTGTAACAAAGACGTATGAATGTGCCTCTAGAAAGTGACTTTAAAAGTCACACTCTCTGCCAAAATGAGAGCTTATAAAGGGTCGTTTCTCTGCCTCTTTTGGTTATTTAGCCATTAGGCTGTTTGGAATAATATCCAGCCACTCAACAGTACTAGTACCTCGTACGACCCATGAGGGCCTCACTCAGCTCACCCATAGCCAATTACGAGCCATCAAGAAAGTCAGAGAAAGATTTGGCATATTTTGATTGGCAGTTACTCTGGAAATACGCACCGCCCCTCTTAGGCTTATCCTACTTTCTAATGGACAGGAGCAGTTAAACTGGGAAATAGGATCTTTGTGATAATCTCCCAGTCTATTTCCAGTGAACTTCTGACCGCTGAGTACCCACAGCCGGGTAGGACTTGATCCTTTGTCCGACCCACCTGGTCAGAACACGATACGAAAACGATACGTAAAGATTAACTGATTTCTCAGCGGCTCGTTTTATGTGTACACTTATCATCTCCCTCTCCTACTTCTGTCTTACATCTGGGGTATCTACGCCAGCAACAAAACAAATACTCTGCGCCTGATTCTGTAAGAGGGAGTTTTAGAAGATCGATGGACACTGTTTCCCATGGGCGTGACGGGATTGGGTATTGTTAGAGCGGTGCAGGTAAGCCGGTGGAACCTTTGTGGCGGTGGCACGAGATGCAAGAGTCACAGTGCGCATTGATATCGCGACGCATGGTTGGCCAATAGTACTCGAGGCGTGCTTGGCGCAAGCATCGGTCTTTACCTGGATGGGATGCGTAAGGTGTATCATGAACGATGCGAAGGACCGCAGATATCAGGTCAGTAGGGACAACGAGTTGGTGTACTTCTGTTGGGCAGATCCTTTCCTGTAAGGAATGTTTTTCTGTACAAGAGACCATCTTTTAGTATGAACTCATCTAGTGGTACTGGTAGAGCAGGTAAGGTCGAGGCATCTCTTGATTTGAGGAAATAAACTACTTGGGACCACATGGAATCTTTGTGCTGAGAGTTTTGAACTCCTCTTATGTTAAGGTTGTGCTGTCAGTGGTCTTGGGCTGCAGGGACGTGACAGGTGCGGCTACATGACGTGAGAGGGCGTCTGCGACTACATTCGATTTTCCTGGGACGTACTGAAAAGTGGGATTGAAGTCCTGAATGGTGATGGACCGTCTAGCTAACCTACCGGTGAGGTTGCATCCCTTAAACAAATCACATAGAGGAAGGTGGTCTGTCTGGATATGCACTGGATAACCATATACTATGTCTCTGAAATGTTTCAAGGACCAGACTACTGCCAAAGCTTCTAAATCGGTGACACTGTAATTGCGTTCAGTTGTGGTAAGTGCGCGACTAGCATACGCTATTACACGCTTCCTGGATGCTTGATCTAGTTGCATTAAAACTGCACCAAGTCCTGTGCCTGAAGCACCAGTGCATAGAAGAAAGGGTTTAGAATAATCAGGGAATGCTAAAATTGGGGCATTGACAAGAGCTGTCTTTAGCACTTGGAAAGCCTGGGACTGATCATTAGTCCATATAAAGGATATATTCTTCCTTAGTAAGTGGGTTAGAGGAGAGGCAATCTTTGCATAGTCTTAAATGAATCTGCGATATTAACCACTTAGGCCAGGAAACTTCTGACAGCATCGGTAGTGGTAGGTTCTGGGAAATTGATGATCACCTTAGTTTTGTTGTCATTAGTATGAATGCCTTGTGCGTCGACGACATGTCCTAGAAAGTTGATTTTCTTTCTCAGGAAGTCACATTTACTGAGGTTGATTTTCAGGCCTGCTAGCTGTAGGCGTTCCAATACTTGTTGTAGTTTGGCAAAATGGTCAGGGACTGATTTACTCACAACAATGATGTCATCTAGGTAAGCAAAAAGAGAGTATCCCATCATGCCACTAAAGACCGAATGGATAAGTCGCATGAATACTGAAGGAGCATTTCTCAAACCAAAAGGAAGTCTCTTAAACTGAAAATGTCCAGAAGGAGTGCTGATGGCTGTAATTGGGCGAGAGGATTCTTCCATTTCGACTTGCCAGTAATCACTGAGGAGGTCTAGGGATGAAAAGACTACGTTATTTTCACCTAGCGATTCTAGCAAATCTGTGAGGACAGGTAATGGGAAACGGTCTGGAACGGTTACTGAGTTTACTTTACGGTAGTCCACTACTGGTCTAAAGTTGCCGTCCTTCTTTGGGACTAAGAAAAGAGGACTATTCCATGGACTGATGGAGGGTTCGATAATGTCCTGAACTAACATTTTCTGTACCATCTGATCTGTCTGATTTCTCAAGCTGTGAGGTAACCGATATGCTGGTATGCAAATCGGCTGAGTTCCTGGCACTAGGTCTGCGTGATGTTTGACTAAGTCTATCTTGCCCATTTGTTCTTCGGGTAAGGCTACCACATTTCTGTAAACGTGGAAAAGGTCGAGCAGTTGAGATTTATGCTGTGGAAAATCTTTGCAAGTTAGACTTGAAAGCAGGTCAGGTGAACGAGTCGGAGCAGATCCCGTAGAGTTAATGGCACATATATCTGTTGGTTGACTATCATCATCAGAAGGGATAGAGGATTCCTGGCACACCATTACGGCCACTGGGTATACTAGGAAATCTCCGACCTTTACACCACTTTTAAGTTTTAATGGATAGAGGATTCCTGGCACACCATTACGGCCGCTGGGTATACTAGGAAATCTCTGATCTTTACACCACTTTTAAGTTTTAGTGGAGCATTCGTGACATTGAGCAAGTATAGATAACATAGACTGTCCTCTAAGATCATGCACCAGGCTGACTCATAAGTTAAGCCATTCACACAACACGTCTCAGGTAGTGTTAGTACATCCATTCCTTCTTTCGCACCTACAACACGAACAGAGACTTTGGTGAACTCATGCGGTAGCATAATTGTGCACATATTCGTTACTGCACGCCTCGTCTCTGCATGTTGAAGAACATCAGTCAGACTCTTCTCAATAGGGTGGAGTCAAAAGCTTTTCGTCTCATTAACTCTCCTCCTCTTACTGATTCCCTTCAACCTTTGTCTCTTCGCCACACTGTTGCTTCTTTATCTCTCTTCTATCGCTACTTCAGTGGTCACTGTTCCTCTGAACTGTCTGCTTGCATCCCTCCAGCTCTACGACGGGCACGTAGTACCCGTCTAGCAACAAACTCTCATCCCGTTTCTGTCCAGCTCTCTAATGCAAGAGTTAACCGTTACTCCCAGTCCTTCATTTATGCAACTGGTCAACTCTGGAACTGTCTCCCTCTGTCTGTATTCCCTGCTTCCTATGATCTCCAATCTTTCAAACGCAGTGTGTCCAGGCATCTCGAAATGAATGGATCTTGAATTTGGCTCTCTTTTGTATTGTTTTTACTTTTTCTTGGAAGGAACAGTATGCAGGCCCATGGCCCTTGGTTCCTTCTTCCTTTCATTAAAAGAAAAAAAAAAAAAGGTAACTGAGACGTGTCTGAGTCGGCTGTAGTGCTGTCATTAGAGGAGGCTGGAAGAGCCTTTTCTGAATGCTGAGAGAAAGTATCATCAGGTGTTTCCTTGCTCTTAGTCAGTGAGGGAATGATCTTGTATTCTTGGGTGGTGGTGATGATGGCTTGGCTTGTTCTGTACTCTTAGGGAGTGCGAGAGTCAGGGGGGACTGAATGACTGAAGTTACTGGCAGTACAGGATGGGGACATTCCATACTGTAGACTGGGATCCCAGAAATGTCTATACTACTACAGGCAGGTAATAATGCAATGGAGTGTTGTGCCATGGTGGGTAAGCCAATAAGGGCATCTGCTGGATATTTCAGGTCGTTAGTAACATGAAATTCTATTGGGAAAGGGAGCAAGGCACTGTCTAGTTGTACTTCTAAAGTGACTCTTCCCTTGACCTTAAACTCTGAGCCTTCTACACCTCATAGGCGAATGTCAGGCGGTTCGAGGAAACTGACGTGGTTGCGGTGGCGTTGAATGATGTCTAAGGAGGTATCAGATATCATAATTACTATAGATCTGGTGTCCATGAAGAATGACGTTGGTATGTCATTACTCTGTCCTAGAATGACTAAACCTGAGGAAGTTATAGGTCCTACATTGCAGATGGGGAGTTGGTGTTCTGTTGCTACATCATATTGGTCCAATAGGGGCGCGGCGCTTCCCCCGACTGGTGGCAATTTAGGTAACGACACTCGTCTGTAGTGTGTGTTGTACTAGTCTTGTGATATTTGCATGTAGGGCGACACGAATGGGAAGGCGTACGCCATTTAATTTGGGAGTAAGGCCGTGTGTGTTTGCGGTCGCATCTGTTTGCTCGATGTCTGGGTTTACCACAGTGCCAGCAGAAGATCGAGGACTGTCTGTTCTGTCGGACGCTAGATGGATCACGAACAGCGGTTGGAGAACGATGTGTGGTAGGTCTGCCTCGTGTGGTTGAACGGGAACGGTATTGGTCTGGGGGAGTGGTACTGTGACAGACCTGAGAGAGCAAGGGACGGTCTGTGGCCTGACGTGTGTAGTTTGAACCTGTTCTTTCATGGATGGTTTTAGTGATCTGAACAATTTTATCTCCTGGATTGAAACCGATCGCCAGGGCTATTTCTCTCTGTTTAGGAATAAGCCAATGGAGGAATCTCAGGTAAACTGCAAGGTTGTTGAGTGAAACTTTTTTTTTTCATGCAAGCAAGAAGGAACCAAAGGCCACAGGCCTGCATACTGTTCCTTTCAAGAAAAAGCAAAAACAATACAAAAGAGAGCCAAATTCAAGATCCGTTCAATTCGAGATGCCTGGACACACTGCGTTTGAAAGACTGGAGATCATAGGAAGTAGGAAATACAGACAGAGGGAGACAGTTCCAGAGTTGACCAGTTGCATAAATGAAGGACTGGGAGTAACGGTTAACTCTTGCATTAGAGAGTTGGACAGAAAAGGGATGAGAGTTTGTTGCTAGACGGGTACTACGTGCCCGTCGTAGAGGTGGAGGGATGCAAGCAGACAGTTCAGAGGAACAGTGACCATTGAAGTAGCGATAGAAGAGAGAGAAAGATGCAACAGTGCGGCGAAGAGACAAAGGTTGAAGGGAATCAGTAAGAGGAGGAGAGTTAATGAGACGAAAAGCCTTTGACTCCACCCTATTGAGAAGAGCTGCATGTGGGGAGCCTCCCCACACATGAGAGTTATACTCCATACACGGGCGAATAAAACCCGTGTACAAGGTCAACAACTGTGCAGGGGTAAAGAAAGTCAAGAATCGGCTTAGCACACCTAATCTCTTGGAAGCAGATTTCACAAGAGATGTAATATGTTCTTTCCAAGACAAATCCCTAGAGAATGAAACCCCAAGCATGTTCAAGGATGATGCAGGACATAACTGTTCATTATTAAACATTAGTGGGTAATCCTGAGGAAGATTTTGTCGGGTTGATAAGTGTAAGAACTGAGTTTTTGATGCATTAAAAATAACAAGATTATTTGTACCCCAATCACAGATACGAGCCAAGTCAGACATTAGGTGTGCCATAGCCTCATCCCTTTTTTGTTGAAGTAACTGCTGAGATGGACGTTGCAGGAACCGAATGGAAAGGTGAAGGGTGGAATCATCAGCATATGAGTGGATAGGGTTAGATGTACAGCTTAGAAGGTCATTGATGAATAAAAGGAAGAGAGTAGGTGATAGGACAGAGCCCTGAGGAACA
>JAGKTI010019488.1:0-10498 GCA_018397915.1 Birgus latro | reverse complement strand
TTTTTTACTCTTGAACATCTTTATTCTCACTGCATTTCTGGACTCTTACTCATCAGTTTTGTGTGTTTTTATTAGCTTATCTTATAGTATAATCATTGGCAAAGATAATAGTATACAATTACAGTAATCCCTCCAAGATCTGACATAATAGGGCCATTGGCATGTCCGGATCTTGGATTTGTCCGGGTCTTGGGCCTGAGGCTTCTGGACAGGTACTTATGGACCCTAACCCACCCTAACTCATGAAACCACCTACATAACTCCCAACCAGACATGCATAGCGCTTATTTAAAACCCTATTTAAGACCCTATTCACACAAATAAGGGACAGAAAGCATGAAATAACTGAAAAGGAACCAGTTAATGAGGAATATATTTACCAGTTGACAGCATAATGAAACTCCTAACCGGACATAAACATCACCTCTTTCAGACCCTAGACATACCAATAAGGGACATAAATTATGAAATAAATGAAATGGAATCAGAGAATTAGGATTTGCAGGTGAGTATAATAAATATTTACCAGTTGACAGCATAATGAAGCTCCTAACCAAATGTAAACCTCACCTTTTTCAGACCCCAAACACACTAATAAGAGACATAAAGCTTGAAATAAATAAAATGGAACCAGAGTATTAGGAATTACAGGTGAGTATGAAAAATATTTACCAGTTGACAGCATAATGAACATCCTAACCGGACATAAACCTCACCTTTATCAGACCTTAAACACACCAATAAGGGATATAAAGCATGAAATAAATAATGGGACCAGAGCATTAGGAATTACAGGTGAGTATGAAAAATATTTACTAGCAGACAGCATAATGAACATCCTAACCAGATATAAACCTCACCTTTTTCAGACCCTAAACACACCAGTAAGGGACATAAAGCATGAAATAAATGAAATGGAACTAGAGAATTATGAATAACAGGTGAGTATGAAAAATATTTACCAGTTTCCTGGGTACTTACATGTCCGCGGCAGTCGCGAGGAATAGCCCACCTCCTCTCACTCTCTGACAGTGATGAAAGTCCTCTTGAAGCACTGCACTTACACCTTGGCACCCTGAAATCAGTTCTTAACGCTACACATTCTTTTCTCACTTGCGCTGCACTTAATCTCTCCAGAGATGCACTTAGTCCTTGGCACTGTGATATCACATCACTGCACATTGTTTTTTTACACTGCACAACACTGTAAATTCCCCTGTGGTCTAGTGGCGAGTTTTTGCTGTTCATTCACTGTCAGAGTGTGAGAGTAGGTATTGCAGGCGTCCGAGGGTGCGTTGCTGGGCCGTGATGATGGACTATCCACTGCAGACAACTCTGAGGAAAGCTGCAAACTCACATCCAGTGGCGACCCTACCATGGCCGATGTGCTGGGCTGTGGCGCGGAGCTGGAAGGCCTGTCTTGGGGAAGCAGTGGTGTGGAGGCAGGGCTGGGCACGGCAGGGGTCACAGGCCTGAATAAACTGTCAGTGGTTGATTGACATAAGGAATGACAATTCTGGCGATTGATGATACACTGCCTGAAAGCGCGCACTTCCTCCACAAGTCCCAGGGGCCCCATCTCCCTATCACAGTCCGGGTGTTTGAGGTAGTCCAGGACGAACTCGACATGTTCCCGGAGTGCGCTAAGCTTGGAGATGGCTGGAGTAGTGGCATGCTGAGAGGAGTCTGCATCATCATCGCTGTCGTCATCAGA
Source organism: Birgus latro (assembly GCA_018397915.1). Classification (NCBI taxonomy): domain Eukaryota; kingdom Metazoa; phylum Arthropoda; class Malacostraca; order Decapoda; family Coenobitidae; genus Birgus; species Birgus latro. The sequence goes on along the minus strand of JAGKTI010019488.1, from coordinate 8,784 downwards.
ATCTTCAAGCTGGGTACTCGTACTGGCAACTGAAGATGCGATCTCGATATCAGACATGATCTGATACCCAGGATCGCCCTCGTCGTCATCCAGTCACTCATGCATGTTGTCCACATCCACCTCGTCGCCAGCTACACAAAAGACATGCATGGAAATCAACCATGTCAAAACCTAGGAAGTCGTGCACTACCTCGGCTCCGGAAAGCAGACGAGACCAACCTCTTTCTAAAGTCTTGAAAGGGACTTTCCTCCATGCACTCACCCAGTTGTAGGTGGCAGACTTGATGTTGTAGTGGCGAAGATTTTCCAAAGTCCACTGGCCTCACGTGTCCCATCCCTCCCAGCGCTCGTCCTTGTCCTTGAGAACAACCATCACTTCATCCAGCAACTTCTGACGGTACAGCCTCTTTGTCGCCACGATCACTCCCTGGTCCATTGGTAGGATGAGAGCAGCCGAATTAGGTGGCAAAAATAAGCCCCTAATGCGGCCATTCTCAGCCACCAACTCCCTGTCAGACGGATGTGCAGGTGCATTTTCCAGAAGAAGGAGAGCCTGTACCTGGTTGCAGGGGATTCCCAGAGTCTTCATCTGATAATCGATGACCTCCTTGAAGAAATGCTGGTGAAACCAGTCTTTGAAGATCTTGGCTGTGAACCAAGCCTTCAGAGAAAGGTACCAATCGACAGGAAGGACATCCATCACTCCTCGAAGGCACCGAGGCTGCTTTGCGTGTCCAACAATAACAGGCTTGAGCCGGTGCATGCCGTTAGCATTGGCACAGCACAAAGTAGAGATCCGTTGCTTGGAGAGCTTGCAGCCAGGTACATGCTTCTCCGTGTCCTCGGCTAGAGTGTTCATGGGCAGCAAGCAATAGAATAGGCCAGTTTTGTCTGCGTTATAGACTTGAGCGAGAGTGAGGCCTTCTCTATCGATCAAGCCCTTCACTGTCTGGCGAAACTCATCTACTCCCTCCTCGTTTGCCTTGTAGTTGGTAAGTCCATGCTGTAACTTGAACGTGAAGAGCCAACTCTTGGATGCCTTGAAGTCTGGGGAGTCGTGAAGCCCTGCGAACTTCTAGGCAGCAGCTTTCAGCTCCATATCACACACCAGCAGCATGTTGTTGCCGATACCAAATCAGCGTGGAGCGGTTGACTTCTGCAAACCTGGGATGGTACGTAATCTTCTGCTGCATGTTCCATTTGGTCTTCGAAGCAAAGTCAGCTGTGCACTGGGTGAGTTTGTCTCGGGACCTCTTAATATCAAACAAAGCAGAGCAGGCCAGGTTAAATTCTCACAGGATGTGGGACGTCGACCATCCCGCTTCCACCTTCTCCAATATCTCCCATTTTTTCTCCGGAGTCAACACCACTCGTTTCCTCTTCTCGGCTGGGGGGGCCATCATCACACACACGAGGAAGAGGCAGAAGAGGAGTAGCAGGATCTGCAGCAGGTAGGCACCACCACAAAAGCGAGCACGTGGGCGGCCATGATGATGAGTGTGCACTCACGATGATGTCTAGGTGGGAAATGGGGAGGAGGCAGGGGCGCTCTAGCAGACCTTGGATGATTTACACCCATAAACACAGCTGTTTGGCACCGTGCACCAAGTTCAAACTTAAGGGTAAAAAAAAAAAAAAAAAAAAGGATTTTTTTTTTTTTTTTTTTTTTTGCGTTTTTGGGGTATTTTGGGGTTTCGAAGACCCGAGCCCAAAATGTCCGGGACTTGGGGTGTCCGGGTCTTGGGCGTCCATGTCTTACAGGGATTACGTTTATACTTCTATCTGTCTATTGCCAGATGCCATAATCCCGTAAGGGGTGGCCATTTGACTTTGAGTTATTTGTTTTACAGGGAGGGGCACTAACCCTCCACCAACCCACTTGTTGACACATAGGGAGCACGTGTGGTTTGCTTATATGGTTACCAACCAGCGCTGTAAATGGTTTCTTGGCTTACAGGAAATCATTTGGCTTGTCACTCAGTGTAAGGCCACCTGTATAGGAAAGAAAAGCAATAAGAAGTGATAGGAAAATGGGAGAAATAGGAAGAGAGGAGGGTGGGCACAGAGAAAAAATAATGAAGGCTAAGGAGGAAGTAGGCAGCACTATATCAAGTGAGTGGATGATGGTCTTCACCCCCTACCACTATAACCAATTTCCCAGGGCATATTTGGCAGTTGTTTTTTTTTCTTTCTTTTGTGCCACAGAAGCAGCCATCACTCGGTGTCCCAGAAACTTAACTGTTTTTGCAGCTGTTTTCGGTTATTTTTTTGTGGATTTTTGTTGTTTATGCACTTCATTCTTAGTGTCCATTATTTCACTGGATATTCCCATATGTGTCTTGATGTCTAACTACATAACTGAAAGACTGAAGAAGACTGCCACACTTATGAGGGGTATTCAGGTAGGGTTTTTGTGGATTTTTTTGTTTATGCATTGTTTTCTTGATGTCTAGCATTACATTGGATATTCCCATGTGTGTCTTGATGTCTAAATACAGCTGAAAGACTGGAGAACACTGACAGAATTAGGAAGGATACTGTAGGTATTTTTTCTTTTTTTAATGCATTCTTTTCTTAGTGTTTAGCATTATTATGAATATTCCTGTGTGTTTTCATGTCTAAATATGGCAGAAAGACCAGAGAACACTACCAAAATTATGAGGGGTACTGTGCTTATAGGTAGGGGTTTTGTGTATTTTTTCTTGTTTATGCAGTTTTTTCAGTGTTTACGATTATATTGCATATTGCAGTGTGTTTTGATGTCTAAAAAGAGCCAAAAGACTGCAGAACACTGCCAAAATTAGGAGGGGTGCTGTACATATTGGCAGGATTGTGCATATGTTTTTTTTTTTTGTTTGTTTTTTTAATGTTCCAGTGTGTGTTTTGATGCCATAGAAGAGCCAGAAGACAGCAGAACCCTGCCAAAATTAGGAAAGGTACTGTAATTATTGGCAGAGTTGTGCATAGTATTTTTTTTTTTTTAGTCTATCTATCTATTGCCAGACGCCTTAATCCCGTAATGGGTGGCCACAAACAAATCGCCTCTATGTCGCTTTATCCCCCGCCATTTCACTGCCCTGCTCCCAGCTACCGCCCCCCCTCTCTCATATACCTCTCCACTCCATCCCTCCATCTCATCCTTGGCTTCCCCCTGCCTCTCCCCCCTTCCACCTCGCTCACATACACTCTCCTCGCCAGTCTCTCACCCTCCATCCTCTCCACATGGCCAAACCACCTTAATGTGTTTCTCCTAACACTTCCTATCACATCCACATCCACACCACAATGCTCCTTCACTTTCCTCATTTGTCAGTCTTTCTCTCCATGTGACTCCACATGCTCCTCTCAAATGACTCATTTTGTTAGTGTTTAGGATTATATTGCATAATTCAGTGTTTGTTTTGATGTATAAAAAGAGCCAAACACTGCCAAAATGAGAAGAACATTGCCAAAATTAGGAGGGGTACTGTGCATATATTGTATACATATTTTTTGCATATTTCCTATTAGTGTTTAGGATTATATAGCACATTGCAGTGTGTGTTTTGATGTCTAAAAACAGCCAAAAGGCCACAGAACACTGCTAAAATTAAGAGGGGTACTGTACATATAGGTTGGGTATATGTAGGGTATGGTTACAGTTGAGGCTACAGTATTGCATCATATTTGGTTATGCCTTTTACTGTATTACATCGGATAATTGAGGGATTACTGTAGTAATATTGTGTGAGATGTGTAACACAGGTGTGGAAATAACTAGTGGTATAAGCTGATGTTTCAAGATTTTTTTTTTTCTATTGCAATATTTGAAAGCATTTCTCAGCTTCATGACAGATTTCTACACTCTCATCTCCATAGTGGAGGCCTCCCCTGTCTCTCTTTCCAATAAAAGTGTTCAAATAGGTATAATCTATAGATTTTTTTTTTTTTTTTAATGAAAGAAAGAAGGAACTAAAGGCCAGGAGTCCACAAGATCTTCCGTTTCGATTCGTTTAGTTTTTGAAGGCTCGAACATGCTTGCATGCATCGGCCTTGGTCACCTAATGGCGGCTCTCCATGCAGCTCGATCTTTGGCAGCCTCCCTGTTCAGTCCCTTAACCCTGAGGTCACACTTAATGACCTTGTCCCATGTCTTTCTCGGTCTACCCCTCCCAACCCCTCCCCCAGTATTAACACTTCTCACCCTCTGCACCCAGTTATCATCCCCCATCCTCTCTACATGTCCAAACCACCTCAGCCTACCTCTCCTCATCACAACACCAATACACTCCAGTCCCATTTTACCTCTCAACTCCTCCATCATAAACCCAGCCCCCCCCCAGGCCTTGCACGCAGGGACGCACTGCACATCCACCTAATCATTCTCATTTCTGTACGTTTAAGCCTGCAAATATCCTCTTCCTTTACTGCCCAGGTCTCACTACCATACAGCATCACACTCCTAACACATGCTGCAAACAAAGACCCCTTAAGGAGAGTCCTCTCGATGTCAGGAGAGGCAACAGCTCCCTGAACTTCTTCCAACCACTTCTCACCCTAGCAACAGAGCTAGCTCCTGCCCCACCTCCGGCACATAACATGTCTCCCAAATAACAAAGCTCTTCCACACACTCAAGAGACTCACCAGCAAGTTCAATCCTTTCACGCCTAACAATCTCCACCTGCTTTCCCCGACACGCCGCACACATAAAATCAGCATTATCTCGCAGTCTACCTCTAATACCACTACATCTCTTGTGCACCCATTTATCACAAACACTGCACAAGATGGAATTACTTCTCACACCTTTGTGGTAAACTGCACATGGCCACTCCCACTCTCCTTGATTGTACCTCCACCAACCCTAGATATCATCACTTTTGTTTTATCTGCATGTATCCGTCCAAGAAAAAAAAAAAAGGCAACAGAGAGCCAAATTCAAGATACGTTCATTTTGAGATGCCTGGACACACTGCGTTTGAAAGACTCATGATCATAGGCAGTAAGAAATACAGACAGAGGAAGACATTTCCAGAGATGACCTGTTGCATACATCAGTGGCAGAGCTGGCCTGTTTGGTGTGCTGGGCGAACCTTCTCTCGGCGTCCCTCACACCCAAATGATAATACATTTTAGACCGACACAAACTTTATTGTTATCTTGACAATGTGACTGGATGGCAAGCTGCATACGGCCCATATGTTCATGTTACAGGTTTACAGCCAAGCTTGATTAAGAAAATTAACTGTAGTGGTTATACCAAATATTAATAAAGACCACTAGCTATGAACTGAACAATACAGTTAAATCAGATTGGTATGTTGCTTGAATCAATGCAAATGGAAATTAAAAAGCACATGCAATGATGTAATCATGCACCACACATTGGTCAATGTTGGCGTTGTGCCGCTCGAGCTTTGTGTTTGTCACTTTTTGCGTGGCTTCCTGTTTTAAATTAAAAGTTTTGTGGGTTTCATCATCTTGTGCTCAGTACACTGGTCGAATATTGTTTGAAAGCATATTGCTGCATAGCCTGTATAATATCCTTTGGTTACCTGGTAGTTTGTTAAAATGAACAATTTCACTACTTGATTTTTTTTTACTTCAGTAGTTTTGAGACTTCCATACCAATCTGCATATCCTACCAGTTGACTGGGATATGTCTTGCAAATGTCACTATTCCGAATTCTTGTGCGGGTGCCTCATGCCACCCTCCCACCAAGGTGCCGCCCTGGGTGACTGCCCTTGTTGCCCATGCCAATCTCCACCACTGGCATACATGAAGGACTGGGAGTAACAGTTAATTCTTGCATTTGAGAGCTGGACGAAAAAGGGATGAGAGTTCATCGCTAAACGGGTGCTGTAGTTGTGGTGGGATGCAAGCAAACAGTTCAAAACTGAGCAATGACCTTTGAAGTGGCAATAGAAAAGAGATAAAGATTCAACAGTGTGGTGAAGAGACAGATTGAAGGGAGCCAGTAAGAGGAAGTGAGTTAATAAGACGAAAAACCTTTGACTCCACCTTGTTGAGAAGAGCTGTATGTGCAGAGCTCCCCACATGTGAGAGTTATACTCTTCGTGGGTGAATAAAACCCATGTACAAAGTCAACAACATTCCGGGGGTAAAGAGGGCACGGAGTTGGCTTAGCACACCTACTCTCTTGGAAGCAGATTTTACAAGAGAAGTAATATGATCTTTCCAAGATAAATCCCACAAGAATGAAACCCCAAGTATGTTTAAAGATGATGCAGGATTGACCTGGATGTCATTAAAAATTATAGGATACCCATGTGGAAGATTTTGTTAGGTTGAAAGATGTAAAAGCAGAGTTTTAATGCATTACTAACACAGAGATATGAGCTGAGTCAGACATTAGGTGTGCCATGGCCTCATCCCTTGTTTGTTGAAGTAATTGCTGAGATGGATGCTGCAGGAAGAGAATGGAAGGTGAAGAGTGGAGTCATCAGCGTATGAGTGGATAGGGTTAGATGTACAGCTAAGTAGGTCATTGACAAGTTAAAGAAAGAGAGTTGGTGATAGGACACAGCCCTGAAGAACACCAGTATTTACGAGTATAGCTCTAGCAGAATGGTGGCCATCTTCAACAGCAGCTATCAGATGACCAGAAACGAAGCTAGAGATGAAGGCGCAGATAGAAGGATACAAACCACAAGAGGGCAGTTTGGAAATTAGCTGAAGATTTATGCCAGACTCGGTCGAAAGCCTTTGAGATGTCAACTGCAGTGGCAAAGCTTTTGGCAAAGTCTCAAAAGGAGGATGACCAGGAGTCTCAAAGGTACATCAGTGGAGTGTCCTTGGCGGAATCCATACTGATGATTAGAAAGGTTATGATAGGAAAAGTGCTTTAAAAATTTTTTGTTTAGAATAGACTCAAAGACTTTTGAACTACAGGTTGTTAAAGCAATTGGCTGATAGAGTGCTGGGAATGGTCTTCCTTCTTTGGACAGGCTGAATGAGAGGTAACTTCCAGCAGGAAGGAAAGATACAAGTTGACAGACAAATGCAAAGTGTTTACCTAGGCAAGGTGTAAGCACAGAAAAACAGTTCTTGAGGACAACAGGAGGGACCCCATCAGGCCCATATTCCTTTTTAGTACTGAGGCCTGTGATGGCAGAAAATACATCAGTTGAAGAAATTTTACTGTCACCCATAAGGAAATCAGAAAGGAGAAGTGATGGAGGAACAGCACTGAAGTTGTCTAAGATGGAATTGAAGATGAATGTCTGGGCAAAACTCTGCTTTATCAGTAGAAGAAATAGCTACAGAGCTCTCAGAATGGAAAAGAGGAGGGAAGGATGATGATGTAAGGTTGTTAGAAAGGTTTTTGGCAAGGTGCCAGAAGGAATGGGAAGAATTTGAGTTGGAGAGTTCAGATCGTTTATCGTGAATGATATTATTTTTAGCAGAATGAAGAATAGACTTAGCAGGATTCTGAGCAGAAACATAAAACAGATGAGATTCAGGGTTAGGTTGGCTCTGATACCTTTCGTAGGTCTTCTCCATGTTGTGGACAGCATTAGAACAAACACGATTAAACCAAGGATTTTTTGCATTAGTCACAGGATAAGAGAAAGGAATGTATGCTTCCATGCCCGAGAGAATAACCTCCATAATGCACAGGGCACACTCAGATGACTCTTGGCCATCGGAGGCTTGAAGCAATGATCATTCTGGGGAAAATCTAAGAAGTACTGGCTGAGAGCCTCCCAAACAGCAGCTCCAACGTGCCACAACCGATGCTTCATGGGAGGGTCTAGAGGCCTTACTGGAGCGATAGGACAGGTTAAAGTGATAAGGTTGTGATCGGAGAAGGCCAATGGAGAGGAATGATTAAGAGCATAGGCAGAATGATTAGATGTTAGGAAGAGGTCATGTATGTTGGAACTCTTTTCAAGGCAGTCGGGGATTCGGATAGGGTGCTGTACAAGCTGATCTAAGTCATTACCCCTCCCCCCTGGTGGCAGCTCACATAATATTATGAGTGTACAGTAAACTCACGATTATCTGTCTTGGCACTACTCGGCATTCAACATTATTCAGCACAGCTAGTGGCTGAATTAAAATGGTATTCGGCAGAAAGCATAAAATCTTCGACACTACCCGGCATGAAGGACTCATTCTCCTGGCTAAAAGTACATTACTGTCCTGCATGAGACAAGTTTTTGTCATCAAACCTCCTGCCACAATCACAAAAAAAGGAAATAAATGAAATACACAAAAGAATGGGGTAATACTGTACATGTAGCTACTGTAATATGAAAGGGGTGGAGTGTTGAGGGAGGAAGGATTGATGGTTGGTGGGCCTAGGAGCTCACAAGGTGTTTGGTGGTGGGTAGGGAGGGGAGGAGCAGTGGTTGGGAGTAGAGGAGTTTTGATTGGCTAAGGCAGGGGAGGGGAAGTTCTAATGCAGCATTTTTGTTGGCTGGCAGCAGGAAGGTGGATATAACTCTCCATTGTATTCCTCCACTGCGATATTCAAAGAACCTACACTGCACTCCATGTCTTTTCCAAAACATTATTATTATTATTATTATTATTAGCAGGAGGAGGCTGTAGCACGGGCCGAACAGGGTGGTACTCCCGAGGGGAATGGGAATGCTGGTGATAGGGAGAGCTGGAGCTCCTGTTTCACTAGCTACCTAACCATCCCCCTTTGCTGACCCTTTCAGTGTGACAGTAACATGGAGAATAGACCAGCATACTCTCCCAAACATTTCCTCTAACTATCCTATGCACTACACCACATGCGCTTTACATATCACACAACGTATCCCACTATGTT
>JAGKTI010019487.1:0-16953 GCA_018397915.1 Birgus latro | reverse complement strand
CACCTCACAGCCTCACCCCCAGGTGCCTCTTGTATCCAACATATGGTATCCGGGTGTGACTTACTCATCGGGCCTCATATTCACGTACCATCTCCCAACCACCGAGCCAGCCTGCCTCCACTGAGCGTCGTTGTAACTCAGCCCCCACCACCCGACCCTCTTATTCACGTATCGACTCAAGACCAGCAAGCCACTCCACCTCTTCCAAGACTCATCCTACATACCTACTACAAGTTGTATTCGCAACCAGTCTCATCCACCACGAGCCAAACAGCACGACCTTCACTCCAAGCAAGGGACCTCCACATTCACAACCAGTCTCATCTTCACTGAGCTGACCCGAAGCTCTCTTCACTGCAAGTCAACGACATCCTCCACTTCATTCACAACTCATCTATGTAACTATATTATAGTTTATCCTCATCCACCCATTATTGACTTTCTATAAAGATTATCCTCTGGATCTACAGATTGCATATTATGTAAATATTCATCTCATCCCCCGCACTTCATACTCATCTTCACCGACTGTATTTATTACTCATCTCACATTTCACCTATTATTTATTAAACCCAGCATCCCATCATCTTTATTTGTTTCCACTTCTATTCTTATGGTACATTCTCTCATCTTCATATTGTAAATATACAGTACACATATCCCTACTCATCTTTCATCTTACATTACATCACCACACTACATGTCATGCTTTGAATATATGGAACTTACTCCCACCACTCACAGCCAACAAACAGCGAATGATCACATACCACCAGCCGAGGATGATTCAGTGATTCATCTTCATAGTGGCCGCCCCTACCCACGACCCACCTCAGCCGTACAGCCTTCATTTCCCACCGAACCACATACTTTCAATCCAGATACTATCCATCCAGATACCTCATACTCTACCCCTGATTCTACACAGCTTCCTTCTATCCCTGCTCCTTCCACTATCGTTAACTCTCCTGCCCCACTTCATCTCCCGTCTACACTACATATAATTACCACTACCTACTCTCTCTCTCAATCCCCTAGTTCCGTAACTTCCACACTTCCAACCATGGCTCAAACAACCCCTACTTCAGTCTATCTATCTCGATGATGCCAATTGTCCCAAATTTACCGGTGAGGACTCAACTTGGTCAGTTTGTGATTTTCTCAGAGAGGTAGAAACTGACATCCACAACTGGCAGATTACAGATGAAAACCTCAAAGTCTCTTATCTAATGAGCTGATTACACCAAGGCAAATCAGACGTCGGAGCCGCGATCCGTGCAGGTCATTTTGATGGCATTAAAACCTTTGATGATTTCCATAAGGAACTCATAACACTTTATTGCCAGCATTCCAATACCGCATCTCTCACTGGAATAACTAATCTCCTCACTCAGATGGAGGAGGATTTAACAGTCCCAACACAACATGCCAAACTACGTGAAGCAGCCGCTGCCATGCAGGCCACTAGTAGCGAGATGCTCCAGTTAGTAGGAACAAAATGGGTAGAAGAAATAAATGGAGCTCCTATGCTATCACTCAACAACTTTGCAGATTTACTAGGTTACCTGAGATTCCTGCACTGACTTGATCCTCAACAAAGAGAGATAGCCCTGGAGATAAGTTTCAATCCAGGAGATAAAATTGTTCAGATCACTAAAACCATCCACGAAAGAACAGGTTCGAATCGCACGCATCAGGCCACAAACCGCCCCTTGGTCTTCCAAGTCTGTCACACCTCCACTCCACAAGACCAATACCATTCCTGTCCCGCCACGCGAGGCAGACCTGTCATGCATTGTTCCCCTACCTGGCATTGTTCACCAACCGCCGGCCGTGATCAATCTAGTGTCCGACGGAACAGACAATCCTCGGTTCTTTGCTGGCACTGAGGTAATACTGGACATCGAAAAACCATTTGCGACCGTAAACACAGACGACCTCACCCCCAAACTAGACTGCGTACGCCTTCCCGCTTACGTTGTCCTACATGATAGAATCACAAGACCAGAACGACTCACACTATTGAGGAATGTCGTTACCTAAACCATCGCCAGTCTGGGGAAGCGACGCGCCCGTATTGGACTAATATGACGAAGCAACAGAACACCAACTCTCCATCCGCCATGTTGGGCCCAGAACTTCCTCAGGCTTAGTCACTCTAGGATGGAGTAATGACATACAAACATCATTCGTCATGGACACAGGATCTATAGTAAACTTGATTTCTGATACCTCTTTAAACGTCAACGCCAACGCCAATAAGTCAGTTTCCTTGAGCAGCCTGACATTCGCCTATGTGGTGTAGATGGCTCAGAGTTTAAGGTCAAGGGAAGAGTCACTTTAGAAGTACAACTAGACAGCACCTTGCTCCCTTTCCCAATAGAATTTCACGTTACTAACGAACTGAAATATCCAGCAGATGCCCTTATTGGCTTACCCACCATGGCACAACACTCCATTGCATTATTACCTGCCTGTAGTAGTACAGACATTTCTGGGTTCCCAGTATACAATATGGAATGTCCCCATCCTGTACTTACAATAAACTCAGTCATTCAGTCCCCCTTGACTCTCGCACTATCTAAGAGTACAGAACAAGACAAGCCATCATCATCATTATCTGAGAATAGAGAGATCATTCCTCCACTAACTGAGAGCAAGGGCATGAATTCCTCAACACCTGATGATACATCCTCTCAGAATTCAGAAATGGCTCTTCCAAACTCCTCTAACGACAGCACTACAGCCGACTCAGACATGTCTCAGTTACCTACCTCACAGAGTCTGACTGATGTTCTCCAACATGCAAAGACGAGGCGTGCAGTAACGAATACATGCACAATTTTGTTACTGCATGAGTTCACCAAAGTCTCTGTTCATGTTGTAGGTGTGAAAGAAGGAGTGGATGTACTAACACTACCTGAGACGTGTTGTGTGAATGGCTTAACTTATGAGTCAGCCTGGTGCACGATATTAGAGGACAGTCTATGCTATCTATACTTGCTCAGTGTCACTAATGCTCCACTGAAACTTAAAAGTGGTGTAAAGATCGGAGATTTTCTAGTATACCCAGTGGCCGTAAAGGTGTCCCAGGATTCCTCTATCCCTACTGTTCATACTGATGATGATAGTGAACCAACAGGTGTGTGCCATCAACTCTATGGGATCTGCTCCGACTCGTTCACCTGACCTGCTCTCGAATCTAACTTGCAAGGATTTCCCACAACATAAATCCCAACTGCTTGATCTTTTGCACACTTACAGAAATATGGTAGCCTTACCTGGAGAACCGATGGGCAGGACAGACCTTGTCAAACATCACATAGAACTAGTACCAGGTACTCAGCCCATCTACATACCAGCGTATCGGTTACCTCACAGCTTGAGAAAACAGACAGATCAGATGGTACAGAAAATGTTAGCTCAGGACATTATCGTAGCCCTTTTTTCTTAGTCCCAAAGAAAGACGGCAACTTTAGACCAGTAGTGGACTGCCGTAAAGTAAATTCTGTAACTGTTCCAGACTGTTTCTCGTTACCCATCCTCATAGATTTGCTAAAATCACTAGGTGAAAATAACGTAGTCTTTTCATCCCTAGACCTCCTCAGTGGCTACTGGCAGGTCGAAATGGAATAATCCTCTTGCTCAATTACAGCCTTCAGCACCCCTTCCGGAGATTTTCAGTTTAAGAGACTTCCTTTTGGCCTGAGGAATGCTCCTTCAGTGTTCATGCGACTTATCCATTCAGTCTTCAGTGGCATGATGAGACACTTTCTTTTTGCTTACCTAGGTGATATCATTGTTGTGAGTAAATCAATCCCTGACCATTTTGCCAAACTACAACAAGTATTGGAACGTCTACAGCTAGCAGGCCTGAAAATCAACCTCAGTAAATGTGACTTCATGAGACAGAAAATCAACTATCTAGGATATGTCGTCGATGCACAAGGCATTCATACTAATGACAACAAAACTAAGGTGATCATCAATTTCCCAGAACCTACCACTACTGATGCTGTAAGGAGTTTCCTGGGCTCAAGTGGTTACTATCGCAGATTCATTAAGGACTATGCAAAGATCGTCGCTCCTCTAACCCACTTACTCAAGAAAAATGTACCCTTTGTTTGGACTAAAGATCAGTCACAGGCTTTCCGAGCACTAAAGACAGCTGTTGTAAATGCCCCATTTCTAGCATTCCCTGATTATACAAAACCCTTTCTTCTATGCACAGACGCCTCAGGCGCAGGACTTGGTGCAGTTTTAATGCAACTCGATCAAGATCAAGGAAGCGTGTAATAGCGTATGCTAGTCGCGCCCTTACGACCGCTGAACGTAATTACAGTGTCACAGATTTAGAAGCTTTAGCGGTGGTCTGGTCCTTGAAACATTTCAGAGACATAGTATATGGTTTTCCAGTGTATATTTATGTAGATCTTATTTAGGGATTAACATATATCTTATAAACACAATGTACAGGATGTTGTGTACACAGTTTCTCACTAGGAATGTCAACTCACAGTAAGTAGTGTCTGATTTCACATGATATCTGTACACAGTCTGTTGTCCCAGACTATCAAGAATCCTTAACATACGATGTTTCTCAAAATATCCTTGCAGTCCAAACAACCAAGAAATTCATGACGTATTCAAACACGTGGAAGCCCACAGGAGATCTATCAGACACTACTACCTCACCAAACATCCTCTCCTACCTGTATATAATGGCAGAGAGAAGCCCTTCACATCAGAAAGGGGGTAGATAATGCCCGAGAGCACAATTAGAGCAGAGTAATGAGAAAGGGGAGACTGGCTGTCACGCTAAGCTCGTTTGTAACTCACTATCAAGATATCTGTGCAATAAAACTCAGTAACCCAAGAGTGCTGTAACTCACCTCGTTGGTAACACGTCTCACGACTTTTTTCTGGTTGTACTAAAATAATCCATAATCGACTTCTCTACAAGTACCTACGACCACGCTATCGAGATATCCAGACAGACCACATCCCTCTATGTGATTTGTTTAAGGGACGCAACCTCACAGGTAGGTTAGCTAGATGGTCCATCACCATCCAGGACTTCAGTCCCAATTTTCAGTATGTCCCAGGAAAATCGAATGTAGTTGCAGATGCACTCTCACGTCATGTAGCAGCAGCTGTCACGTCACTGCATCCCAAGGCAACTGAAAGCACAACCCTAACATCAGAGGTTGTTCAAAACTCTCAGTGCAAAGATCCTGTACAGTCCAAAGTAGTTTATTTCCTAGAATCAGGAGATACCTCAACCTTACCTACTCTACCAGTACCACTAGATGAGCTCATACTAGAAGATGATCTCTTGTACAGACAAACATTACTTACAGGGAAGGATTTGCTCAATAAAGAAGTACACCAACTCGTTGTCCCTACTGACCTAATATCTGCGGTTCTTCACATAGTTCATGATATACCTCACGCATCGCATCCAGGTAAAGACCGATGCTTGCGCCAAGCATGTCTCGAATACTATTGGCCAACCGTGCGCTGCGATATCAATCCACACTGTGACTCTTGCATCTCGTGCCACCCCTACAAAGGGTCAACCGGGTTACCTGCACCGCTCTTACAATACCCAATCCTCTCACGACCATGGGAAACAGTCTCCATCGACCTTCTAAAACTCCCTCTTACGGAATCAGGTGCAAAGCATTTGTTTGTAGCAGTCGACCACTTCTCGCGCTACTCTGTCCTCGTGTCCCTCTCAGATAAGACCCCGAAGAGTGTTGCACGTGCCTTCATAGATCACGTAATTTGTCCATTCTGTACCCCACACACCATCCTTACTGACAACGGTACTGAGTTCAACTATAGTCTTCTGGATGAGATCTGTCGCTGCTTTAAAGTTAATAAATGCAATGAATTAATAAATGCAATGTCGTGCCTAACCAACCGGCTTCCAGTGGTCTTGTAGAGCGCCACAATAGAAAGATCTTAGAGTGCCTCAGACACTTAGGCTCCCATAGTTCGTCCTGGGATGACTGGATTCCCCAAGTGGCAACCTCAATCAATAGCTCCATCAACGCATCAATTGGCGAATCTCCCTCCTTTGTCCTCTTTGGTTTTGACAAAGACCTGCCATACCTCCTGTTATCCTCATAGCCAGACCCCATCTATAACATGGATGATTATGTCAAAGTAAAACTGGCCAACTTCCAAACAATCCATCAGTATGTAACATCCAATCTGGCTTCATCTCAGGAGGACATGATGCAGTGTCAACATAAATCTGCCTCTCCTATCACTATCAACATCGGCGATCTAGTCTTTACTCATTCCCATACGCGCAACTCTAAATTGGATGACAAATTTACAGGGCCCAACCGTGTACTCAATCAACAAGGTGACATATTGTACATATAAGACCTATCCACTAAAGACACCAAATGGGTCCATGCAGACGATCTAAAGCGTGCACCACGAGGCCTAGTGTTGGAAGAGTCACTTGCAGAGCATAAGCTACCCCTCCTGCTCCACATATCCCTCAGTCTACCCCATCTCCACC
Source organism: Birgus latro (assembly GCA_018397915.1). NCBI lineage: Eukaryota > Metazoa > Arthropoda > Malacostraca > Decapoda > Coenobitidae > Birgus > Birgus latro. Next base: position 10,414 of record JAGKTI010019487.1, on the reverse strand, counting down.
TTATCCATCAGTCTCCATCTCTTTCGCTATCTTCCCTAGCAGCGCTACACCCTTTGAGTCTGCTTTAGCTCACAACCATTCCATATACTCGGCCTGTTCCTTTGTTCCAGTTCCTGAACTCCCAGTCCACCATGCTCACCTCAACCACGTCCAGTACTTCTTCTTTACAGTTCCCATCTCCGTCATCATGTGTCCTTGTTCTTCGGTCCACTCTGTACCTGCTAGTGGTCTATACAAAGCATTGGACTATTGTACCATCAAAGAGTCAGTCATCACTTACACCACCCGCTATCACCAAGCAGTCCGTAAACACTCCTATGACATCTTCCAACCAATCGACATGCCTTCCAACCTGCCATCTGCTAACATTACCATCACCTCCCCCAACTTGTGTATGGTAAAATTCCTGAACGACAGATCGATTTTCTCTGGCCTTCAGCCTTTCATGGGTTCATCCAGCAGTTGTGTTTCCCCCTGTGGCTATTTCTTTCATAGGTTTTCTACTCATAATCTGTGCAGTGCACTGTTGTGTCAGGAAAATGGAACAAATACTGCAAGAAATCAGAATCGCAACAGGAATAGTACGACCTCCACAGGACGTTGAAGCTACCCGTACTTAGTGCCCTGACATTTAGTGACTACCAGTACCAACTGATTAATATTCAAACTGTGCACAGAAGTAGTAGCACCAGCAAATGATGGCATTTCTCTGATACAGTAATGTGTGAACTACAGAGAACTACAAAAAAAGAAAAAATAGAAAGAAATGTGCAAACTGTATAGAAAAGAGTTACAAGTATATACCTATCCTACACAGATAGACAGATAGATAGATAGAAAGATAGATAAGAACCTTACTGGACACATACGCATACTTTAATCCTTGTGTATCTTATATTTAACCATATATATTACCAGATTACATCCCTTTGACACGGCCATGTCCTCCCTCCACCCCTATATCATACTTCCTCCTTGTACAAACGACCCACCTACCTAAGTAATATAAACAAACCCCCATATAACTCCTCTCTAGTGTCAGGAGACACCATCTCGACTACCCGGGAGAGTATTGTACCATCCCCACTGTATATCTGTATATCTATCTATGCCCCCCCCACTGCATATGTGCTCCCACTAAAAGCGCTGAGTAGACACACGCTCCCACGGTGCGGGCTGGGCAGAAGGAGTCAGTCCTGGGGCGTCACGCTAGAGGGGATGACTGTGGTGTAACAGTTCGCAATAAACTCTTTAACCCCTTAAGCGCAGGCATGTCGGAGGCAGGACAGGCCATCGTCCATCCCTTTGCTGCTGTCTCTTGTAGGACCGCGACAGAGGCCATCGTCCGTGTCGGCCAAGAGGCTGAGCAGGCCATCGTCCTCTCCTCCCCTACAGGAGACCACCTTTCCCCTTCAGGAGGCAGGGTAGAGCAAGCCCCGACTCGTGTTTTCCATGCTGTCCAACAGGGCAGAGGAACCGCCATGCAGGCCATCGTCCGCACGGGGGAGGCTGAACAGGCCATAGTCCGCTCCTCACCCTCTGCTCCTAGGATGTCTCCTGATGGGGAGGTCCCTTGCCTGGCCCATCCTGTTTTCTGTGGCCGGGCGGGACATACTCTTTCTCCTCCAGGAGGTGAGTCCGGGGGAGACCACTTGTTGGAGCATTGGCGAGGCCCGATCCAGGGCCTTGGCTCCCTTCAGCCTGCTCCTCCAGTGCAGTCGTCGAGGCTGAGATCCCACCAGTCGGGTCGCCAGCACCGAGTCCTGCCAGTGACGCCCCCAGCCCGAGATTGCCGTGATGTGACCCTGACGGCGACTCCTTCCTCCAGCAGTTGCCACAGTCCTGTCCCGACGGCGGCCCCAGGCTCCAGTAAGTCAGACCCCCAGACTCCCTGGGGCCTACCCAGGACTCCAGGCCGAGGCCTACCTGAAGGAGGGGCCCAGTCCGGCACTCGCCGGAGCCTGCATCAGGCCCGTTTGCGCTCCCTCTTCGGCCTCAGTCCCGAGCCCCACCCACCTCCCAGGCGCTCCTGGAAGGGCGAGCCTCCCACACCACCACCGGCCACAGATACTGGGAGATGACTCAAGCAGTGAAAGTGAAAGTGTCGTACAAGTGTGCCTGATATTGACCAGTGAATTATCCCGTCCGTGACTGTAACGCATAGTGTATTCTATCTCAGTGCATTGGCTCAAACAGTATCCCACAGTACATAGGACTGGAAAAGCCTTAGTGTATTCACAATGATGGTGTACAACATACAGAGCACAGTGCAGTCCTTTGCCTCTGTTATTAATGCTCTCCTCCCCCAGTGTTACTAAAAAATAAAGTGCTCTTGTGGAAACAAAATTCATATAGAGAAAGTAGTGCCACCCCTTGTATGCCAAATATCAGTATCCTCCTCCCCAGTGATCGGCACCCTCATAAGATGAACTAGAAGTACACCTGCCATCTTCCAGAGTGTTCCTTAGTGGTGAAATAGTTCAGTCCACCCCCCCACCTCTTTGTGTGATACCACGACACTATTCCCGCGCGCGCCCATCCCCGTGAGTGATAAATATATCAGTGTAACTAATGTACCAGTGCCATCCAGTGCTATGCTATAATACTGTTGGTGTAGAGGTCATTATAGTCATACTTGCTAAATATACCAGTGTAACAGAAATGCTGTGAATACTGTTTTCATACTACCATACTTTCCCATGGCAGGTAGAGAGTCATCTAACCTCTGTGTAAATTTGTCTAAAGCCAATTACTTCCTCATTTCAGCTCAAAAACACTGACTGGGCTAACATATGGCCCGGCCCCTTCCACTTAGTGAAGGGGAAATCTTAAACAAACAAACAAACAAACTACTAGCTAACCCATTTTTCCTTGTAATGGTAAATGTAACATTTGTCCCTGGGATTATGCTTTGGAATATATGTTTGTCAGTGGTTACTGCTGTGTTTTTGTATCCTGTCCTCTCCTTAGTATACTGACCCGGTCTTGAAAAAGAACCCACTGTAAGTCTGCATGTCTGAGGTGCGAGAAGTCGACCCTCTGAGACGTGGCAGGTTAAGCTCCTACCACTTGCATACGCATCTGAGGGACAAGTAGTTGACCCTTAAATACGTAGCATAACAGAAAGTGTGTGAGACAAGAGGAAGGGTTGGGAGTAAGAGTGTGTGCAAGGGTGTGGAAGTGGGAAGAACAAAATTGTGTGTGAAGGAAGGAGAAGGTAAAGAGGAAAATGTTGCGCAAGGGAAGGGCAACCTGTAGAGAAAGAGTGAGGGAGATGTTAACTAAATTATTAATGAGAAGGGAGCACGATGTGTAGCAGTAGGCTGTGTGTGACGGAAGAATAGGGTTAGGGAGGAGGCAAGTTTCAGGAGGTACACGCGGGACCACCAAGATATCAAGGCCTGTAGCTTCCCTCGTGACGTCATCATGACTAGGGTGCCGCGCCCCCACCAACCCTCACTCACTAGTAGAATTTCGCATCGAAAATGGCTTGAACATTGCTATTACTGTATGTAACGAAATGTTAATGCTAAACTGAAACATTCTACAAGTCATACAGAATGGTGTCTTTTACATCTGATTTGTGATTAGAATCTACTTTTCTGAATCTAAAATTTTATGTTTACTCAGTATTACAGAAATCTGCGTTTAAATATTTAGGGTAACTCGTGTATTTGGATACTCCTCCAATTTAAAGAGTTGTATACTATTTCGTGTGGAAAACAATAGATATATATATAATTACCTGATGTTAAGTATTGCTCAAGTCTATTACTCAAGAGAATTAAAATAACAACACAAAGAAACTACGACAATGTCTAAATTAATCAAGGTGAAATATTCTGAAGCGCATTTTTCAGACTTAACGTCCTATAATTTCCGACTTTTTAAGGAATACGTTCCTAAGGCTAAAATATCCATGTAGTTGCTGCAACGTCTACTGTATCAGTTCAAAAGAAATGGGTTTGATTACAATATACAGCAAATTATTCACAGCATCCTCCCTCAAGGAGTTTGAATTTGAATTGAAAAGCTAGCACCAAGCCGAAACAATTACTATATGGCACTAAAGTATAAGAGAGTTAAGTGGGCAATTAAATTAAATGTACTATGTGCAAAAGTGAAAGAAATTTGACAATGTTCAAAAGAGAGACAGAGCAAAGATGAAAGTAATTTGACAATGTTCAAAAGAGACAGAAGCCTCTCAGTGATGTTCCCTCTGGCCTGCAATCGAATCTAGTTTATTCACCTTATATGGTTATATTTATGAAAGTTCATAGTTTCTGTCTGTATAGGACATATCCTTAATCTTAACAACTAAAATGAGTTACAGTACCGTATTTACCTTGCTATGTTGGCTGGGTGAAAAGTTGTCTCTCTTAATGGTGCGTAGCCATTTGCTTGTTAGATCGTTGGGAAAGCCATATACATGTACTTTAGGCCCTTGTTTATCATTTCCCTTGCATCTGGGCACAACACAAGAACAGGGCATACTGTATATGGTCTCACTCCACAAATTTCTGCACTGTTAAGAATTTCAGGTGTAAGAGGTCCTTGACCCTGCAGCGGTATAACCCCACCCGTAAATCACTGTACATTGGTGTTTATGCCCGCCAAAATGCCAAACCCCCGTCGTAGTGACGTCACGGCCCAAAACAGGCCTGTGTGGAGCCTTGATATCTCGGTGGTCCCGGTACATGGATGTGGACTGAGGGTTGAATCTAGCAGAAGGTGCGTCAGAGGTAGGAGACGGGGATGTGTGTCAGAGTGAAGGAAAGGGGGCTTTTTTCATAATGTGAGCAGTAAATTCTTCGGTATCTTTTTTCATAATGTGAGCAGTAAATTCTTCGGTATCTTTTTTCATAATGTGAGCAGTAAATTCTTCGGTATTTTAATTCTCATATTAACGTTACACGCCAATGATATTAGTAATAATTTACGAATAAAATTTTTTTGCACGATCATCCATTAGTAAAATTTCAAAAGGAAGGGCGTATTCGAACCTTTCGAACTCCGTCTGCTTCCACGCCTGGTATTTAACGTATATATAACTCTAACTCTGCAAAACATGTTATTTTGTGCATTATATAGTTTTACTCTTGTTTTATTTTGTGGAAACCATGCCTTTATCTGCTAACTTACTAATAAGACTTTTTACCTATGTTATTTCAGTGCACTCATGTTTCATCTAGCCTGGACCACGTCAGACACATTTACCCGAATGAACGCTATACTGTACAATATCCGTCTTAATCATTAATGTTACAGTACTGCACTGATATTGAGTATAGATGATATATGCATAAACTTATTATGTCCCCATCCCCACACTGCCACAGACTCCAACAGCAGTAGTGCAGTATAGGAAGGACTTTGCCCAGTGAGTTGTTCTTCCTATGGTCAGCCTTTAAGGTGTACAACACACAAGATCAGCTGAGGCGAAGATAAACACTGGCTTCTTAAAGTTGACTGTCCTTATTATCCAAATAATTCCAATTAATGCTTTCCAACTTCACTTCACTATTCACACAAGCACTGAAGCTATACGAACTTTTTGAACTGCAGTTACACTTACTGCCACTCCATGTCCAGCCAGTGGAAGTGTGTTGTACAGACCTCTGGTCCGTCTCTCTCTCACACTGGACTTACGCCCGTATTATTAAAAAATATTGAGCATGTCTCTGGAAAGAACACTCCCTTGCACTAAGAAAAGTCAGACTCTATTTTTGTTATTATTAAAACAGCTGATCGGACGCATGCTTTCGAGAGCCGATTGGTATGCCAGCAGCTGCTTTTCGGTAATGTTGGTATGCCTGCATACATGACCGTGTTCGAATTGTCTGAAACAAAGTAAAAATTCAACGATAAAAATACCTCTGGCATCATTATAGCATAAGAGAGCCATCGCTCATAAACATTTTTACATTTTAAAATAAAGATATAACATGTTAGAAGATGTGGAAGATGCCAGAAATATAATATTATGCTGATGAAAGCCACTGGCTCACCGGTAATAATCGAACGATTTGGGTTTGTTTATGTCACTTGTCAGTTTCCCGGGATTATCACCATTGAAGAGAGAAATGACATACTTGATCTAATCGAGGATAGAATAAAGAAAAACATAATCTTTAATAAAGAGACAGATGGAGGGGTAATTCTCGTAAAAANAGTACTGTAAATGGATGTGGTAATGTTACAGTAATTAAGTCATGCAACACATCACAAGACAAACTACATAATGATTCCAGAAACATTAGTTTGTCTAATGTGATTAAACTTGTCGTACACAGTAGCTACAAATTTTGCTCATTACACAGTGGCTTTATAAATTTTAGCCTGCATATCAATGAGGGCCCCCTGGTAGCAATGGGGCCCTAAGCAACTGCTTAGTCTATTTATGCAAGGAAACAACTCTGTAAATATAACAATAATCTTTTATTCCTTATTAAAAAGTAGTCTAACAGATTTTTTTCAGAGAAAAGAAAGTAGCAAATGAGAGGAGGAGGAGGAGGGATATTTTTCACATTTGTGGTGGTGGCTTCCCTCCTGAAGAGTTGGATTGCCAAACTGAATGAATATTGGCCTAAATCGAGAAGGGGTTTGAATCACCACCATGTGATGATGGCTGTGATGGACCTGATGTTAGTTAGTATAATATTCTTCCCTCAGTAGCCTTTTTTTTTTACAGTTTATAATTTCTGATCCACCTTTCTATACCAGTAACTTGTTTATAGAGAATGATACCAAAAGTTTTGCATGTGATTTCAAAATGTTGAAAGCAATGTGCTTGTGGCCACCCCTTTTGGAGTGAAGGTGTTTAGCATTAGATGCACCAAGAATCAGGCATGTTCCTATAATAGTCATAAAATTACCTCAAGATCACCTCTTGCATTTTCTGCATTAAGTCCTGGGACACCTTTGTATACTAAAGCTCTGCAACATTTCTTTGCATAATGTGAAAGGGGGAAGACTACCTAACATATTCATATCAAATATTTTGACATATAATGTTTCAGCACTTTATATATAAAGTACTATAAACACATATTCACAGCATGTACAGCATCAAAATGTAAGTATAAGTATACATCACATTTTTTTTTTCTATCTCAGGCTATTAAGGGAGTATTGTTATACAGCTTTCAGTAAAAGACTAAATTTGTTTTTCATTTATTTTCATTAGATTCAAATAATTAAGGCATAAATGTATTAAATATGTCAACAGTACAATACCACACATTCGTTCATGTATTATTACAAATTATATCTAATATACACTGCTTGTAAATTACAGAAAGTATTAATACATTATGAGGTCTGATTAGTAAGGTCTGTTAAGAGTTGTATATAGTGGACATGTAGAGAAAACAGTGGCTGCGGTTATTCAAAACGCCCTTCCCTTAGGCTCATGTTGTCTTTTCCACCATTTTCTGCTATCTAAACCATAAGCCTGATTTTAGTGACAATGTAGCTATGGCAAGTTTGGCATGCTTTGTAAACTGCTCAATATAACTGTGCTTCGAAATCCTGAGGACAACTAAAGACTCACAGGGTATTAAACATAAATCAGTGGAAATGGTTACATAACAAGAGAGTGCAATTTTCTAGCATCGTGATACATTAAGATGGATGCATGCCAGGCTCACCACACATATACATAATCATAAACATCTTACTCATTTAGCCATCCTGTATCCAATTTGACCCCATCAGGAATGTACAGACACAAGGCAAAGCAATTCTGTCTTGCACACAGTAAAATAAAGAGAAAGCTAATCCCATATTGCCTCTTTCGGGGCAAAGGGGCCCAAAGCCAGGGTACTATAATCCACAACATATAAGAGTAGAAGACTGACCATTGATCTACCAGTATTTTTTTTTAAGGGGAAAAAAATTATATACTTCCTCTCAGCTTAAACCTTTGTGTAAAGCTAGGATTTTACTCACAATGCCACTTCATGAGTGTCTATACAGATAACTAATAAATGCCAGTTGGCCAAGTGTCTATACAGATAAATGATAAATGCCAGTTGGCCAAGTGTCTATACTGATAATTGATAAATGAGTGCCGGTTAGCATTAATATGAGCATTAGCAAGTGTTTTAATAATCAGTCCCTGCAACTATTTTCACTGCACCTGATATTTCCAAAGCACATTAATACTGTCCAGCAATAATAAAATACATCACATATGCCTTAGCTGAAAGGTTATTACACTGTTGCTACCACTACAGTCCTAGTGGTGACTTTCCTAAGCTCAGTACAATAATCTGGTATGAGCAGTATACTCTTCTTTAGCTTCAGGAGCATCTGCATGAATGACAAGCCTTATGATTTCCTGTAACCAAAGAGAATATTTACAATGCTGGTTGATAACTATTTAACCCACTGGCACCCAGTGTCCTGTATAAAGAACAGAACTGGGCATTTTCAAAATTTAATAAAGAAGGGAACTCCGGGGTAGGGACCCATGAGCTTCATGACTATGAGCCGATAGGCGGAGGGCGGTATGCTTAGTACCCTTCCACCAAAGTCCCTTGCACATGAACTCTGGGCACTAATGGGTTAAACACTGGCAAATCTATCAGATTCTTTAACCCATTGGTGCCCAGTGTCCTGTATAAAGGGTAGAACTGGGCATTTTCAAAATTTAATAAAGAAGAGAACCCCAGGTTAGGGACCCATGAGCATTGTGACGATAACCCAACAAGCGGAGGGCGGTACGCTTAGTACCCTTCCACCAAAATCCATTGCACAGGAAGTCTGGGCACTAATGAGTTAAGAACCTTAAATAATGGAATGATAGGGAACTAAGATGGTGCCCCTATTAACTTTGTATTGACAGAAATGCAGCATCCATCCAAGAACCGGACCTCCACACTTTTCCTCGTTCCTTGCTGTGGTAACGCACTTTCTATCATCAGGGAATGTTGGTTCACTGAACGGGATGGCCATGCAGGGGTAGTTACTTGCCTGAAGTTGATTTGCCTGCTTCGCCACACAGGCATTATGACACAAGAAAAGCAACAATAACAGAAATAATATAAGAGACATCCCTGGACTTTAGGTGAGCAGAACCAATTAGTCCTCATAATGCATTTCAAGTAACAGGCATATAATGTGGACAGCAACCACACCATTTTTTTTCCTTTAGGTCATAAGGTGGATGATTTCTCTGCCATTCAGCATTTCCTGCCAGGTCCTTTACAGTACTTCCATCCACTTCACTCTCCTCACCTGCATGAGTGGATTGGGGGAAATGTAACTCTATTATTATCTGAGAAATGTTGACAGGATAAGTATCAGTGTCATAAGAATACAGAATTCAACGTTGGGAAGGTTAACATATACATCACTTGTATATTAGCTACCTTGCCTTTCTCTTGCAATTGGTAGCAGCCCTTGGATTGTGTCAATAAGTTTGGCAACACATTCCTTGCTGAGGTCAAACCACATCAGAAATTCTGTGCTGGTCATAGCCTCTAAAGGGTTCATTCTGTCAACAACTGTCCGATGTCATACATGAGGTTGGAGACGCTGAAGGTCTCGCAGCCGCTGAAAAGGTGGATCCGTGCTGAAAAGATTATACTGATATTAGCTTGATGCATATTGGTAGTAAAATAACAACACTAGCTAGACAGATTCCTTGCAATGTATTTTTGATAATGATAGCAAAATTCAGAAGCATCAGTGTAACTAACACTTCATACTTGCTTTAATCAACTCATCTGTGCATGTCATGATATTGGAAAATAAAACAGTTCTTTAAGTTGCCATGTAAAGTGAGCTTCTGTTTGGTCTAATTTGTTTCAGTCTTTTTACTTTCACTTGTTACACAATTATTAAAAATGTAAATGTTGTCCCTTGCACACACACTTTACCTTGTTAAGTGTGAGCTCTTGTTTGGTTTGTGTCTAGTAATGGTTGTTGTTACTTTAACAGGCTTATTTAAGAGGGTTCTGTATACACAATCCTGAATAACATAAATCATTTGTTGGTGGAGGGTTAATACCCCTCCCTGTAAAACAAATAACTCATCCACCCCTTATGGGATTATGGCATCTGGCAATTGATAGACAGATAGATACATTTAAAGGAGTTTGGTAACATGATATTACTGTAAACATACCTATAGGTTCTACCGGTGTCCTTAACAACTTAGTATTTTGTTATGCTACGTATTTGTGGGACGGTTTCTCGCCCTCAAATACGCAGGCTAAAGCGGGTCCCTATTCTAGACTGGGAGGTAACTCCTAAGAGCAGGACTGGACACAAAATCAAGGCAGTGGATATCACACATGTATTCTACACATAAGACACAGGACAATAATACATCACAGATATTACAAAGGATTTGCTGGGGTGGGGGGGCAAGTGAACACTGTACACAATTGCTATCTGTCACTTTACC
>JAGKTI010019486.1:0-13203 GCA_018397915.1 Birgus latro | reverse complement strand
CTTAGGAGGTGACAGTGCTAAGTTGCTTCTCTGCCAGAGGGTTCAGTAGAGACCCCTAGTTACACGGCTTTGTTAACTTTGGATGGTTCATAGAGGTGTGAAGTTGAAACTCAGTATACTATCTGCCGTGCATCAGCGAGAAGGATACACAGAACCAGATCTATTATACTGTAACTGGATGAAATTTTCAAGAAGATGGACAGTGACCAAATAGTTTTGGTAGTTTTGATAAAGATCAACCAGCACTGGGGATGATATTTGGGAGAAAACATCTTTGAGTGTGAATGTAGAGGGTGGGGAAGCAGTAAGAGGTACACCTGTGGGGACTTGGAACGAGTACATACAAAATGACCTCGGGACTAAGGGACTGAACAGAAATGTTGCCAGAGATCGTATAGCGTGGAAAGCCACCATCACGTAACAAGCCTGACATATTCAAGCACGTATATATCTCAAAATTAAACAGAATGAGACTTAGCAACTTCGTCGGTGACCTATAGTAATTATTACAATAAAATTTTTGCCCTGAAGCTAAATGTGCCTTGCTATAGCAGGTGTACAAAAGTGACGACCAAGTTGAAGTACATTCGAGACTCTAAATTAGATTAGTACTGTAGAGGGATTTCAGGTCAAAGAAGAAGCCAAATATGGATGGGATGTTAAACTTACTATCTGAAGATGGACAGTCATAATCTCTTAATGTACACATTATATGTTCAAGATGAGTGCTTGTTCAAGCAAGTGGTGAAACAATTATATATATCAATTATATATATAGCCGTGGCTCAGTGGGTCAGAGCGCTCCGCTCTGGCCGTAGGGTCGGAGGATCGAATCCACCCAAGGGTCATTGGTTGACATCAGGAAGGGCATCCGGTCATAAAATGCTACAAGCTCCAATCCAAAAAGGCCGACGCATGCAAGCATGTTGCAGCCTTCAAAAACGAAACGAACATATGACAATGTGTATTGCTCTCAGAGTGGGCAAACACTTGAACAATGCTTTTAAAAATTTACCACCAGCTAACTGCACCAACTAAACACGGAAAACATTTATCAACACAAACACATTTTAATTTCCCTCGTGTGAGGTCATATCAGAGAAGGAAAGGTGATTGGATAGGGGAGAGAGTAAAATACCAAAAAAAGTTCGCCAAAGTTGGGTGAAGTAAAATTTTAAAACACTGTTCTTAGTGCTTTCGTCAACTGTACCCACACACTGATGTTTAACAATCATACTGTATATCTATCACTGATTCATTACACTTCAGCATCTCACAGGCCCAAAACTAAATACAGTATTTAATTCTATAATTAAAACTGGAATCTGATTGCACACATTCACAAGATGACTGGTTGTTCCTTGATGTTGTGGTTATGGAATCACCAGTCATGAGACTGCATCCACATGTCTGACACACCAAGCCAACCACAAGGTCTTTTACCGAATACTGCAGGACACAAATTCAGCATTCTCAACAAAGAATACAATTGCTTCAGTTGGTAGACTTCAATGCCTATTATAACAATATCATCAAAATTAAACAAAAACACCAATACAGTTATCGTTATTATTAGCTTACTAACTGATAAGCAAATCACAAATTTCTACAAAACAATTATGGTCTCACCAACTTACATAAAGTCAACAAATGCAGAAGTGCATACAAAATGAAAACCTAAGTTGTGGCAGCTTGTTAAAGCAGGGTATCATTGCAACAATGTGCAAGGAGGGAGATTGCACCAGCTTTTGCTGCCTCTTGCAAATCACGCATCGATTTTGTGTTCACACCAACTGGGACTTTTATTCATTATCACTGTTAAGTTTGTGTTCAGAGTCATTGCTTCACCACAGATTAGAAGGTAGGACTTAACGACTATACATTAAGTAGTTAAATAATGATCAAACTGGGATATATACACAGACTTGAGGACGAGAGGACGCCTGCTGTTCCAAGCAGAAGATTCACGGTATAGTTTTCAAAGCACCATAAATTCAAAAATTATGTCTTTACTAATAAAATTATGTACATTATCTTACATTTTCTCTCATTTTTTTGGAATGTGTCAAGACCACCCTTGAATACACAAAAACATAAAAAGAGCTTATGGACTATTTCTGCGATATGACAAAATTGATATTCACGCCTTTGATGATCCTCAGAGATTGCAGTACTGCACCTTCACGATCACCTTTCACCGAGTCCCACTGAGTGGCAGAGTAACAGTGGCCATGTTACTGAGCTCAGCAGCACTCATGACATAACACTGCACCTGGGTAACACAAAGCCTCTTTGGGTATACCGAGGTTATCCAAACATTGCACTTATTGTCAGCCTGTTGTTGATTACAAAATAATGAGTCAACACAGTTATATTACATCAGCATCAACAAAAAAAACTTTAAATAACTAGTGAGTCTCGTATATATATATTTATATATTTATATTCATAGGTATATATAAAAATGGAATGTAGAGTAGATAAAGCCTGTGTTGAGTTGTATATCACTCCCGTGTTTACTATTGTACAAGAAAGTCGGCTGATCTGCAATTTCCACGTGTTGCAGTTCCAACCAAAAATGTGTTTGTTAATACGTTGAGTTACGTGTTGCAGCAAACAGATGCCTGACAAATTAGGTACCTACAATAAGTCCTTAATATACATCATAATATATTACTCTAAGTGGAATGACTGAAAAAAAAAAAGTTCCTCTGGCCCTACCGAGACGAAAGAACATTTCAGAAGTACGAAGTGGATATGTTTAAACTCACTCCCATGAGCTTGCTTTGCCTACCAGCCACAAACTCAAGTTAATCTATTCCCACACTAGCCACAAGGGAAGTATCACCTCGCCTCCCTCCCATAAAGTCAATTCATATATCCTTAGAGCAGCCAGACTGAAGATCATCGATATGTTATGAGGATGGCTGGTGGAAGACAGAGGGGCTTGTATGACAGTACCTCGCCAGCCAGCACTCTCGTCAACAGTCCAGCTTGCTTTACTTCCATACCCAATTCTCAAGGGATATGTTTCTCCTGCTTGGCGTTACATCTTAGGTAGTAAGTCAGTTTGCCACAGAATCATGCTAAGATAAAGTGTTTTCCAAAGTTTTTTGACTGATATTTCTCACAACCTGTATTAAAATATCTTACAACCATGATGTCTGCAGAATACGACTGACACCTTTCTCGACAGCATACTACGTTGCTACCTACCTAATTAACAAATTATTTCAAGGCTGACCAAAAACATTTTGGGTAATCAACATTCCTACACAGGCAGCAGTTCACTAGCCAACAATTTCCATGATACCAAATATTCATCACTATCTCTTTCGTGAAGGGCGGGTTTTAAAACACTCGAGGAACCTAAATGCATCAATCGTGGCAGATTTAAATACTGTTCGTGGCTACTCACACTATCAGCAGACTATCTCTTGGTTCACCATAAAAAGTTTTGTATGTATGTACACTGGCTTGAAAAATTCACATATAGTACATGAATTAGATTGCACTAGAGTCCGAACACTATGATTATTATTATTACTATTATTGATTTTTTTTAGCCTCTCAGCTTACCCTAAGCCAAGTCCACTTATAAATTCATTTTTTAAAAAACTTTGATAACTTAGGGTCAGTTTCAATATAATATACAGTATACGAAACCTGACGACACAACACACTTTCTTTTCTCTTACACATTCAGAGAAATATGTTTGTGTGCAGGGCAAGTCTTTGGACCGGTTCTAGATAGGTTGTGTGCAGTGAGAGGAAGAGATGGAAAGAGAAGCGACAGGAGAAATAAAATATGGCTGTTGAAAAAGAGGAGGTATATGAAAAAGAAGACCAATGGTATATGAAAAGGCAGACTGGGAACGGCAGGAATGAAATGGGAGGAAGTGGGCCATGGACAGAAAACTAAGCAACAAAAACTACTGTTGGGTAGGTATGAAATGCACATGGAACAGATCAGAAAAAATGGCAGAGAGAGGTGTATATGTAAGACAAGGAAGCCACACAATGAAAATTGTGGAATTGGAGGTGCTGAGACGGTGCACAGAGAGGACTATACAGGTACTGAACTGGCAGAAAAAAAAGTTTCATTTAATGTGAAATTATTAGAAAATAACTACAGTTAAAGATGTTAAGAATCCTTTACAAAGGAAGTACCATGGAAGGAGGCAGAGAAAGGAAAATGGCAAGAGGGTGGGTAAAGCAAATGGGAGAGCTAATCAAGAAGGGACAACGGGACTGTTAACTGGACACAACATAAGAAAGGGTGGGACAGGAGAGGGACTAGGCTGCTACTAGGATGGAGCATACCACGACCCCCCTGCACGGAGGGTGTCATAGGGGGGACCTGCAGTGGACTTGTTGGAGTGGTAGAGGTGGAAACCGGAGGGAGTATAGAGTCCTCCCTGGTGATCTGCAAGAGGGGGAACTGATGATGAGTAGGCTGAGGAGTCTATGGGGACACTAGAGGAACCATATGAGTACAGCTGAGGTTTTAGGGGGACTGGTTGAGCAGGCATCCCTCCCCCTCCACCACCACCTTCACCCAGGTATCCCCCCCTGAGATCCCCACCACTGCAGTCCCCTCCAGCCATTTTTTCTCTGGGTGACACACTGGAGGGAGGCGTCATAGCTGAGTGGTAGTCAGGGTAGCCAGAAGCGGTGACTCCTGGATATGGGAAATCATGACCCTTCGATGAAAACATAGTGTCCTGATATCCATCTGGTCCAGGGGGTGTGGGCAGCGCTGAACCCATCTCGGAATAGTATGACCGCTGAACTGATGACCTTATAACACTCTCCCTGCTGGCATAGATTTGGCGTAACAAGGTGGAGGCTGGGAGGGCTGAGGGCTGCTGCTGCTGCTGCTGTCCACCTGTACCACCAGTCCCAACCCACTGTATTGTTGACCGCTGTCCACTGCTGCTACTACTGCTGCTGCTGCTGCTGCTGCTCACTACTGTCCCAACTGATGCTGCAGAGTTCTTAAGCAGGGTGTCGGTAGAAAAGTCCGAAGACTCATCTGGAAGGTGGCGTGTCATGGCCGCCTCTAAGTCTCTAATATCATCACCTCTTGTCTGTGTGCTGCCCGGGGACGTCTCCAGGGGGGTGAGGAGGGGAGTGGCCCGGGCGTGAGGCGTACCCGGCGTGGAGGAAGGGGGAGGCTCGGAGATGCGGCCAGGGGAAGATGGGGGTCCAGGGTCCTCGGGCAGTGGGTCAGCAGCACCCAGTGGAGTCAGTAGCACCCCACTGGACTGGAATCACAGACAATGCACGGTGAAGAGAAGAATACCTATGCAGTATATCGTTCATCATCAGGTTTTAAATGACTGCAGGTTAAACTACTTCAGTATTACTTCCTATATAGAAGGATTAATTTAAGCCTATTCCTCCATACATTATTATTATCTGGTTGCATTTACAAGAAGATACTACACAATTACTTTCTATTTTCCAGTTAATTTAACTTCAAATGACAAGCTGTTCCTTCCTCTGATATGCAAAGTTTTGATATGATCAGTCATATTATCATCCTGTAATCTGATATGCAGCAATTTCTGAAACACTGGCCTGCAGCATTAAAAGGAAATAAGTTCTTCTCTGATGAGCTGTCAAGAAAGTAAGCAAACCTTTATATGATAAAATAAATACCCAGTACTGTGTACTTCTCTCATCATGGGAGCTTTTCTAAAAACAGCCTTCATACAAAGGCCTTCACTAACACAACACAAATATACCCTGGCCTACTCTTGGTAAATTAGCAGTCATTATTTGCACAAAATGATTATCAGACTACCAGCACAGAATGCCATCAGCACGATAGGACTAAGGCTAGCAGTTCTGATAACACAGCTGTCAGTAGCAGACAGCTCCTTTACAGGGTCACACCACTGTCCTTCCCATGGGGAGGTACAGGAAAATATGTGAAGGTCTGGTTCCCGGGTGAGCACCGCAGATGCTGCACCCAGGGTGTACAGCACCAGCACGTGTAGGCTCCTTGTCAGTGAAATGCATGAATGAGAGACTGACTTCCAAGCAACTTGGGCAAGTTTATCCTTTTACTACAGTACAAATGTAGCTGGCACTTTTGTGGCATGTACATACATTTTCTTGAAATATGGTGTGTCCTACCAAATTTCCAGCATAAAGACTGCATGTATTCTGAATACCGTACGCACCATTAAATGTGCCAAATGTGCTTATACTGCACAGTTCATATTTAACTATTTCTGAAATGAAACAAAACATATAAAAGACAAATCTCTATAATACATATCCAAAATGCAAAAGTGTCATTAGTAGAGTTATTGTATTAGTGACGCCAAGCAGGGGTTAGTATGGTTCATAAATACACATCTGACAGGCAACCAGGATTTATCGTTACTGCATCACCCCCCACCCCCCACCCCCCATGCAACCCATATCACCCTTGGCAAGATGCACATTATCAACAAATTCGGGATTTTTATAGTGTACTGAATCTATCCTAGACAGAAAAATGAAAGTGAGTGTGATTAATTCTCTTTCACACTCCGAAGGCTGAAGCAAAAGGGCAAAAATGCCAAATACACAGATCAAATGTCTGTTAATGCTGCCAGCATCATCTGATGACACCTCACAAGTAGACAGTATCTGATAAGGGGAAAATAATAAAAGCTAAGTAGTAACAGGTACTCTGCACAATCTTAGGCAGTGGTGAATGCATTTAGGATTTTCAGATAAAGTCAATATGATGACTATGCAAAGAAAAGTAAGTCCTCAGAATCTGTTACCAACAATATGGTCAACTCCAGGAAGAACACTGCAGTGTGTCTTCAAAATACTGTTATCTCAGACTAAATACAGTGATTCCTTGGTTATTGCACACCTGGTTATTGCAGTTTTTGGTAACACTGCAAGATGCAAATCTGCACTCCTGCCGTTATCGCGCATTTTTCGGCTAAAAAACATCTTTACATGCACCTTATCTTGTTTCTGCCGACAATGATAGTGCAGTATCTGTGGTTTCTGATGGCTTTCAAGGATTCAGAAGGGAGATCCTACTCACGGAGTTAATCCCTGATGGTGGAGACCATTACCTCTCCATCCCCTAGCCTCAAAACCCCCCTCCTTAAGTGGATCTAAGGTCTCTCTGCGGAATGTGTTTCTTCGTTAATGCGCTGTTTTCATCATTTTGTATTAATCTAATCATGCTCATGTCTGTTTCTGAAACTTACCACAACAGTATGTATGTATTTAGTGTATATAAATTGTTGTACAAAGAAATATTTGGGTTTACAGGTGGAGTGCCAGGTCAATTACGATAAATTCCATAGGTTCTGTGCTTTTATTATCGCAGCTTTTTTTGTCACGTATTAGGCTCGGTACCAATTATGTGCGATAACCAAGGGATCACAAACCTCTTTATACTGTGGTTTTTAATACGGTACTGCACGAGGGTTACACAATGATAACCCCTATTGTGTTGGAATGCTGTAAATTGCTTCTTTTTACAAGTCCGTTAATACGAGTGTACCGTAAAAAATGTCACCGGGGAAAAAATTAGACACTGGATAAATGAGTACTGTATGTGCAAATGTAATACTGTTCTGCAATGGCTATAGCGCTTCCTATCCCTGACAGCCTAATGAGCTTTTAATCTCAACTCTCAAGCCAAGTACTTAATTCAACTGGGCAGAACAGGCTCATATATAATGCTGACATCAAACTGGCAGTCTAGAACATCAATCCAGTGCCCTAAGACCTAACTCAGTGTAAACATCAATGTACAGAGCCTGGGCAAGCATGCGCCTCCACCTGCCTTGTGTTAATACAGTGTTAATGACGATGTTAAATTACCTCCGTCTTAATCTGAGCCCCGTCTAAGGCAACACTGGAGGTACCTCGTAGTGGGGTGGAGAGGGGGGTCTTGGCCTGTCCGGGAGGGGGGGACCGGGGGGAGGAGGAGGTGGTGCTGTGGGTGAGGTGCGGACGGGGGGAACCTCCTCCACCCACTCCTCCCCCCTCCTCACTCACCGCCACCCTCGCTCCACTCTCTGTTGGGGGCAGGCCAGAGTTAGTGGTGGAATTTTGGGGTTTGATCTGGCATGAAAGTTAATGTAAATGTTACCGGATAAATTTTTAAAGAGAATTTTTGAATCTGTGATGCTCTATTTACATTTAGCTGTACAGTAAGTCTCCGATATTCCGTTCTTTCAATATTTCGGCCATGTGCTATTCCAGTAACAAAGACTTTTAGTTACCTCTACCAAGGAGGTTGTGTTTTTGGATCGGCTTGTTTGTCTGTCTCTCTGTCAGCAACATTAACTTCGGGATGAATCTGCACCAGTTTTAGACTAATGGCTGAGGGGCAGCAGAGGAAGAGGCGATTAAATTCTGAGTCAAAAAAGGTGAAGGTCAAAAGGTGGACGGTGCTGCCTTGTTGGGAGTATGTGCTTTCTGCCTCCTTTCTTTGATATGTAATAACTGCAGAAGAGCTGAGGTAATGTCTAGAAAAGCTCCGGTACTTTTGAAACTTTATGCTACAAGAGTCATGAATGAGGAGTCGGAAAACTCAGGTCTGCAAACATTTTACTGTCAGTCTGGTTTAGTTGCCGTCCAGTCTTATCACATACAGGTATGCAGTGGAAACTTTCTGTACAGCTGTTTATTTAAAGTGTGAGTTTCCCACGTAACTTTCTTACCGACTAAACTGGTGGTTGGTAGGTAAGCCCTGAAGCATAAAAACATAATTAGATGTATTTACCCTTGGAGAAGGATGACATCCTGCCACTGTATTCCGATGACATCGTACTTTGCTTCTGACATCTCTAGATGAGTTTATTTACCGAATAACTTTTCAGTTTGGAAAGGTAAGACATAACCTTCACTAACCAATTCGTCTCGACTAGTCTAAGTAAAGTCATCTAGAGGCAGAAATAATTAAAATTATGTCACTGGACCTAAGAACTTAACACTGGCCCTAAACCATAAACAAAACATTTGGGTGGTGAGTGATACAACACTTGTCATTTGGAGATACGGCAGATGCAATAAACCTTGATATGGAGTCTTGAAAACGATTGCAGCTAATCTCCAAGATACTCTGCTGTGTGTGGAGCAGCTGAAGTGTTATGAAAACTAGGTTAGGCATCTCCTTACTTTCCACACAAATGATGCCGAATTTTTTTTTTTACAAAATCTAAGGCCAGTTCAGTGTTGACTACATGCACTATTAGACAGTGTAATGAACTGACTTACAAAACATAATTAAAATATCAGAAGGGGTATCTTGAAACTGCACAGAAGAGTGCAGACCAGCACTCATCATGAGCAATTAAATCATTTCAACTGTAACGATCCGGTTGTACTTTGGTTTAAGGTTGAAAATACTCGAAGAGTAAAGCAGAGGTGAAATTCCGGATGTGTTCTGGGGTGAGGGCATAGAAGGCAAATTCTGGGTTCTACACCAGTCATCAGTATTACCGTTTTTTTTTTTTTCGAATCACATTTCTATGAGAGAGGGGTGTGTGAGTTGGGGGGGAGGGCGGCGTAATGGCAGGGGTCAGAGCGACATGGAGGCGATTAGCTTGTGGTCACCCCTTACAGGATTAAGGCATCTGGCTATTGATAGACGGACAGACATTTCTACAGTAATAAGAAAGACAATTTCACAGCATTAATATTAGAAGTAAGACAATATGGATTTTGCTCAAAATAATGCATTTTCTGCACTGTTCAATCAACAACTGAAAGAAATGTCACCCGAAATTACAAATGTTAAAATATAATTAACCGTTATTATGTGACAACAGGAACCAAATATTATATAATGTATAAGTATCATAAGTTCACATTCACTAAGGCATCAACCAATCTACCAGACAATAAATACTGCACTTTATTTCCATTACCCATCCAAAGTCTGCCATCAGCCTAGTCACACTGCAGGACTTTTCACATCTATTACAGTAAACATCAGGCATTCCAAGCCTGCTGCTGAAAAAGGACTTACAAATCCTAGAGTTTCTGAGACCTTGAAGATTGATGACCCGTTACTAGTCCCCCCTCTCGGCAATAAAAGAAATATAAGGAATAACGAAATTGTTTTGATGTAGTCAGCAATCTGTACAGTATTTTCTTACCAATTATGGGGAGGGGAATAGGAAGGAGTATGTGCCGAGACGAGTGCCCTTTGTTCTTCCCCCTCCCCTCTCAAAGATTCTCCTGATATAAAGTGATGTTACCAGTATATTATAGCAAAATCTTTCCTGTCTTTTTCTCTTCTTTCCATTATAATTTATCTTGGGGAAATGATGAGCATATTAAAAAAAAATCTCAAAGTGGTGCAAGTATTAAACTCTTTTTACTTTAACTTGGCCTAAAACTTCCATCTTTCCGTCTTGAATGCTGAATTGCGACAACAGGTCACCAGAATACATTGCTAGTCACTATGTGGTACTGAGGAAAGGATGTTAAGACGTAGTACTGTCTTAATGTCACTGAGCTGCGTGAAGTAAGCTGCATAATGACGAAAACGAGGGTCAAATTAAGATGAGAAGAGCATAGTGAATAAACTGGGAGAGGTATCCAATCCCAGTAATTTTTATCTACTGTGGGACTAGACAGCCTTACAAATTATGAAACAACAACAATTTTTTACATATTACTCAAGCTGTTTAATTGCTAGCTTTGGTTCCCTCAGCAAAGATACTAAGACTACCTATGTTCACCCTTACACTGCAGGCTTTGAACAGAGTGACCTTTCATAAAGCAACAACAGTACTACTTTTAACAATCTTTAAATCTCACTCCTGACTGGAAAAAACTACACAAGGAAAAAAAGACATACTAAATTTATCATATCTGACTGTAGACAGGAAACTAAAACTAGGAATAACTGGTGATGAAAGAAACAAGCATCATTCCTAACCTGTTGGCTCCGGAGTGACCGCTGTTGGGTACTCAATGTCATCAGATTTCATGTTAGCGAGGGCCGGGTCAAGCTGCGTCTGGTCCAGCACCAGACTCTCGTACTCCGCTCTGCTGGAGGACACACAGAAGACACGACCGTGTAGTTAGGCCGAATAACAGTGGACTCTTATTGTGCGCGAGTTATTTATACATTAACAGAAGCTAGACGACGTTATGGACAGCAGGCGAACTTACTGCTTCTCAATCAACTGGGTGGTACTATTTAAAGATGA
Organism: Birgus latro; assembly: GCA_018397915.1. Lineage (NCBI taxonomy): Eukaryota > Metazoa > Arthropoda > Malacostraca > Decapoda > Coenobitidae > Birgus > Birgus latro. Next base: position 2,005 of record JAGKTI010019486.1, on the reverse strand, counting down.
ATGTGCTGAATTTGGGGGATCATCTGCAACATACCTGATTTATATTTAGATTAAACAGGGCCACTGCAAATGAGGTATAAGATCAGGATGCTTAGAAAGAGAGAGAGAGAGAGAGAGAGAGAGAGAGAGAGAGTGATCAACAATATAAGGACGCCTGATATAGAACACATCCCTCCTCGTCAAAACCTCGCTTACTTACCTACTGTGACAACATAATTAAGTGAATCACAACAAAAACTGAGCATGTATCAACAAAACACTACATTCAAACACCAAACTATGTAGATTATCATATATACAACTACTGCACAAATTACACTGAAGTCAATTCTTACATTATAAAAGCATTTGTTTGCTGGCCTGAAGAGGTCCATTACGAATACACAACCATAGTCCTTAGAAAACAGGGGAAAAAAGCCTCTAAAATGGCATCTACAATATTTCATAAACACTAATTTAATATCATATCCCATGCACCTTCCTGTTCCTCTAATTCCACATCAGTTCCACCACAGTGCAATGTCACTATCTAACACATGGAGTTAGTCATTACTGATAAGTCTATTGCAACGGGATTAAGAGAGGAGAGGGGGTGTAGAAAAGAAATAATTTTACAGGAGATTCTTTTACTGTCTTGGCCGTCCTTGAGCCAATGAGTAAATGTAACTGGTACTTGAAAACTGTAAATTTCATGACCTCTTCTCGGTGTCTGAAGTGAAGAATCAATGTATGACTTCCAATACTGAATAACAAACCCAACATCACAACAGGAAAGACTTGTAATGGCATGCATAATAAGGATCTCTGGTATGAACGTCTGAGGTTGCCGTTACCTAATGACATAGTTGACACAAATGATGTTCTGTTCATCGCCATTCTTGTTGTTGATGACCACCGTGGCGCAGGTCTGCATCCACGTGTACCCGCCATTTTTGTTGAGTAGCCGGAAGTACGGACTCATCACCTGCCCCTTCTGGATCACTGCGGGACGGAAAGTTGGATTAAAAATAGTCAGGCCTAGAACATGGATGAGGATATATTATGTAAAAATCAAGACCAATCGGTGGGCAGGCCATTTTTAAGCCACGCCACTTTTTCTTCCGTGTTTAATTCCTTGGGACTCAAATTTATTCCAAAAGAAGGCTATTTAGTTTGTAAATGAAGGTACTTGTCCTTCCTACTAATTAACAAAAAAATATTCCACACTACTGTACACAGAACTACATCAGTGTTTGTAATACACAAAGTATAATTTATATATCCAGAAATGTATCACCACTGTTACATTTTATAACAGTACTTGTAAGTAACTAAAGGGTTTTACATATCTAATAATTTAGCAGTAAAATATTTTGCATACACATAGCGTGATATACAATATTACTGCAAATACTGAGAAAACGGATTACATTATTATTTGGTTATGAACTCAGTAGCCTACTATAAGGATATTGATAAAGGCCAACCACAGCTTTTTTTTTTTTTTTTTGCAAGGAAGAAGGAACCAAAGGCCATGGGCCCACATTTTTACTGTTCCAAGAAAAAGTAAAAACAAAACCAAAGAGAGCCAAATTCAAGATCCATTCATTTCGAGATGCCTGGACACACTGCGTTTGAAAGATTGGAGATCATAGGAAGTAGGGAATACAGACAGAGGGAGACAGTTCCAGAGTTGACCAGTTGCATAAATGAAGGACTGGGAGTAACGGTTAACTCTTGCATTAGAGAGTTGGACAGAAAAGGGATGAGAGTTTGTTGCTAGACGGGTACTACGTGCCCGCCGTAGAGGTGGAGGGATGCAAGCAGACAGTTCAGAGGAACAATGACCATTGAAGTAGCAATAGAAGAGAGATAAAGAAGCAACACTGCGGTGAAGAGACAAAGGTTGAAGGGAATCAGTAAGAGGAGGAGAGTTAATGAGACGAAAAGCCTTTGACTCCACCCTATTGAGAAGAACCGCATGTGGGGAGCCTCCCCACACATGAGAGTTGTACTCCATACACGG
>JAGKTI010019485.1:0-16954 GCA_018397915.1 Birgus latro | reverse complement strand
ATGAGTGTAAAAACCTCGTATTTACGTTAAGAGAAGCAAGCTTGAGGGAAAAACTCCGAGACGACAGTGAAAAATCCTGTACTCATGTCAAACTAAGCGAAAGTTTGCTACATTTACATTGACAACTAATTGTTATGTAGCGTGGTGTATGTGATACACGGTGTAGGTGTAACAGTTGTAGTGTAACTGTACCTACATGTAAAGCAATAATAATAATACAAATTAATGCAATAATAAAGGCGACGAGTGCAGAGGAGAAGAGGTGGTAGGGTGCAGCAGAGATAATCAATGGTCCTGGACATCTGCTTCACCCAGCAACTGTACCTGTGGAATGAGTCAGGGTGGAACATCAATAGTGTCAATGTGAGAATTTGTACTAAATTACAATTTCATCCACCCAGCAATCAATCCATACACAACAGAAAGTACACTTTAGCTGAAAATCAGTTAACAGCGAGTTTTGTACATAGGAGGTCGCCATTATTTCCTTAAAAGTTGCCCTTTTTAACCTATACTTACGTCTAATAAAGGGCTCGTCATCGGTGTCCTCGGTTGGGATTGCCGCAACTACCCGATTGTCATCGGTGTCCTCGGTTGGGATCGCCGTGACTGCACACTTATAGCTATACTTATTTCTACAAATGGCTCATCATCAGTGTCCGTGGTTGGGATCACCACGACTACCTGTTTGTCATCGGTGTCCTGGGTTGGGATCGCCATGACTGCTCGCTTATAACTATACACTTATTGCTACAAAGGCTCGTCGTCGGTGTCTACGGTTGGGATCGCCGCGACTGCCAGTTTGTCATCGGGGTCCTCGGTTGGGATCGCCGTGACTGCATGCTTATAACTAATAAAGGTAAGTTGAGAATCCCTGTGCAAACTTGGGCAGGTCACATTTTAACACCCTGCGTGGGTGTGAACACTCATGTGGCTTCTGTGTAATCTCCGGGAATCCTCAGGGAGGCCCACAGCTCGAGACCCACCACAAGGTAATTCAAACACAGCCTCAGATTGCCTCTGCAGGGTCTCGAACTTCCCCCTTAACCTACGGTACATACAATACTGTATGTACTAGCCCTACGCTTACGACTAATAAGGGCTCGTCGTCGGTGTCCGCAGTTGGGATCGCCGTGACTGCTCATTTTTCCTCGGTGTCCTCGGTTGGGATCGCCGTGGCTGTGCACTTATGAGCTACGGTACATATGTATGTACAGACCCTAGACATATTATGTCCTGTGGGGCCAACTAGCGAGACGTGAGATCTTAGCAGCATAGTACTGATTGGGAACCAAGCTAGTTCTTGGATTGCTCAAATCTCTTAGAGCAGCACAGTCTTATGGAACCCAGTGTACGACAGATACCCACATTAATCGTCATTCAGCAGGCGAGACATCAGGTCTGCACCCACATTACCACTGCCCTCTCTCTCACATGACTCAGAGATTATGGGCGTGGATTCAAACAGCACAGGAAGGAAACTTTCCTGAATGGTGGTACGTCGACACACATTACAGGAGTGCACAAAACTATTTATTTCCTGTCCCATTCCTGGCCAGAAAAAGTCAGCACGGATATGGCACAGGGTTTTCCTTTTGCCTATGTGACCTCCTGATGCTGAGCAATGACCCCATTCTAATACTGCTTGACAGTAGTTCACGGGAACAACAAACTGCAGTCGAACCTCACCCTCGAGCATTCGTGACTCACGGTAGAGCCGTCCTTGTTTGCAAAGGAACCTAGCTCGTCCACCACGTGAATATTTGGTCACTTTACCGTTTTGTTTCTTCCACACAACAGCAAAGGTCGGGTCAGACTGTTGTTCTTGGACAACATCTTGGCTGCAAATCAGATCTTGCGGCAATGCAATAGCCACCGGGGTGACACAATTTGGAGCCTTGGCCATGGCTTGTGTTACTGCAGCCGAAGTCTGAGTAGTGACATCTACGGTGCAACTAAACTTGGCACCTGGTATGTTACCTATAATGAGGTCAAACATAGGTTCTTGCATGACAACTGCAACTGCTGAACCTGTGTAAAAGGGAGATGCTACCTGGATACGTGCCTCAGGAAGCAATCTTACTGATCCATCAATAAGCTGAGCTTCGACCTGTCTGCCTGCATATTCTTCAGGACGAACAAGACTCTGCCTGACAGTGCAACCTGAGGAACCATTGTCTCTCAGAACATTAACAGAAACACCTCCCACAAACCCTGTGGGAGGGCCTGTGGAGGAAGTGGCCAGCCATTGATAAGGCTGCATGGCACTCAACTCTTCATACGTGACAGGACTATATGCCTGAGAGGTTGTACCTGAACTAGGTGCACGAGAAGTCGTACTCACCATCTGGGGAGCAGGAGCACTGACGGCCTGTGGAGGAGAATTCACCATCTGAGGGGGACTAGTGAACTGTGAAGGAGGACTTGTGCTGGTGGGGACGGCACCATTGTGCGCCTGCTGGGGAATGAAGGCTGCGTTTGACTCCTGCCTCCCATACACTGGGGCTGGTTCTGAAAAGGTTTGTCCTGGTTGTCGATTGCGTGACTGATACTGCTGCTGCTTAGGGTACTGCTGCTGCTTAGGGTACTGCTGCTCGTTAGGGTACTGACTGTACCTCTTCCAGTCAGGTTTCTGTGTATTCTGCCCCTGGTCCTTCTGCGGTTTGTTTGGACCTTGGCCATTATTCTGAGAACGGCTTTAATGCTGGGGTTCAGTCTGGGATTGCTTACCAGACTTAGCAGTATCTTTCTTATTCCATGGCTGTTGCCTACGAGTTTGATACCCGTACACAGTAAAGAAAGCATCAGCCTTTTCCACCATTTGGTTTGCATCCTTCACTTTGGACATCTTGAGCTGGGCCATAAGCTCAGCAGGCCACGACTTTTCCAGCTGCGTGCGCAGCACGAGGTCGATCATTCCCTCTCGCGTGCTGGGAGTCTCGTCCTTCTCCATCCACTCACCTAAGTATGCCATGAGACGGTCAAAGAACTGTACAGCTGTCTCCTTATCCTGGAGACGCGCCTTCATGAACTGATTCCTAGCATGATCAACAGTAAGACCGTACACTTTGATGAGTGCGGTCTTCACCATCTCATACGTGAGATTATCTCCGCGAATTCTGTGAAGAATGTCGAGGGCAGGACCTTCAAACAGGCTAAGGAACTGAAGGCGCTTAGCTGCCTCATCCAGATCGTACAGCTTTGCCATGTCTTCGAAACGAGCTATAAATGGCTCGATTCGCTCGCCTTCCTTGTAAGAAGGAAGTCTGAGATGTGGAGTTGCAAGAACAGATGCTGAGAAAGTGCTAGCTGAGCTTGGGTTAGCTGCACCCGATGTGCCTGAAGCCAAGGAGTCTCGCTTCAGCTTCAGCACTTCCAGCTCGTGTTTTTCACGTGCCTTGCGCTCGGCACGCTCGTGTTCACGTGCTTCGCGCTCGTGTTCACGTTCTCTCTCACGTGCCTCACGCTCAGCACGCTCGTGTTCTTCACGTACCTCGCACTCGGCACGCTCGTATTCTTCACGTGCCTCGCGCTGGGCACGCTCGTATTCACGTACTTTCTGCCGATCCTCCCGCTCAATTTTCCGCTCTTCACGGGCGGCATTCTCACGTTGCTGCTCATAATTGAAGAGCGGCTGGACATAATCTCGAATTTTCTGGGGGTTAGTAAGCCCCATATCCTTAGCTTCTTGCACGTATGCGCTGGATTCCATCGTGCTCAGTTTGAGACTGAGCAACTAAAGTAAGAGTGAGTGAGTAATTTGGTAATAATTCCAAGCTAGGAGTTTATCCTGGAATGAGATCGCCAGATGTCAGGGGGAAAATGTATTTCAGGAGGAAAATGTAATATTGTATAATTGGAGTATACAATGTATAGCTATGTGTGCTAGGAATGACGATCGAGTCATTTATTATGAGAGAATAGACTCGTGAAATCAAGTAGCGATTTCACATTTATGCTGGCTTACTTCGCCAATTCACTAGAGTCGAGAATTTATAGACTTTCTCAACGGTACACAGCAGAGACTAGACGCTCAAGTAGGCTGTAATATTGAACCGCTGGCCTCTGAGAAAGTTAGTTTCTCCCCTTAACATTCAAAAATAATAATAATAATGATAATAAACAGGATCTTGGCTGAGCCAAACTCCTTCCTAGCACAACGGATTTAAGGATTAATACCCAAAACCTGGCTTAAGTACCAGTCGTGATTAATATAAAGAGTTGTGCTAACGTGGAGTAGCAAAAGTGTACTAAATATGTGGAGAAATTAAACACGACTGTTACATTTAACAAAGCTCAAGAAAACGAACTGTAAATTTATTGAATACAAGAAAATAAATTTACGTTACATGATTCCAATTCAAATCAAGAAAGGGAAACGCACTCACTCAAACACTCAGAAAAATAGGTAAATAACCCAAAAACTTAAGCCTAGGAAAACAAAAGAAAATACTGATCAGTATAGGTGAGACCGTGCTGCTGTCGATCACCAAGCTGGTGGGAGCTTCGGGGATTCACGCCAATACAAGCTGAGATCTGAAATCGCTAAGAAAAGTGATCACTCGAGCTTTCGTAAAGCATAACCTGCACGCACCGAGACTACAGGTCAGATTGACTCTGTTTCCGAGTGTCTGACACAAGGGCGTGTGAAAAGGGTGTGGCCAGTAACGGCCAGGGAGGCGGAAGCGATAATTCAGAAATTATCACTCAGAGGAATGCACCGTCTGCACATAAAAACAATCACTCACGAAAGAATGACGAAAGTTTTGACAACTTGATGTGAATATAAGTACACGAGCGGACGGTTGAGAGAATGAGCGAAATCTCGTGGATTTCAGAATCATTCGTTGCTCCCGCAAAATCACTCGATGTCACAGTTTTACGTTACATAATTTTACGATGTAGAAAATTCGTGACAGTGTCTAGTAAATCTTGGGCTGGAGCGTTGCCATTACGGTTTATGTCCGCTAGTGCCACTGCAAGAACATGACTCTGTTTTGCTAGCTGTTCTTGTCGGTGTCTGTCTGTGTGTAAATGAAAAAACGCCAACAGTGTTATTCTCATTTTAACCAAACTTCGTGGAATGGCTAGAGGGACTTCCCAGAAATTGACCTGTCCCTCAACAATAGATCAAAGGTCACGGTCACATGGCAAGGTAATTTTAAACAGTTTTGATCCCATTTAAACTAAACTTGGTGAAAAACTTGAGGGTGAGGCAAAGATTCAGTGATTTGATTTTGAGAAGAATCAGCAAAACAATTAAGAATTTATTTGAACCACAAATAGAAGATCAGAATATCATCAAAGACAAAGAGATTAATTCTGGGAACAAGTCAAAGCTTAATGTCACAGGGTAAAATTAACTAAAACACTGTGATCCAGATCAGTCCCAGCTTGGTAGAACAGATGATGGTCAGGCATGAATGAAATATTGTGATTTTGAGAACAATCAGTCGAAATTTCTGTCCACAGGGCTAAGTCAAATATTCGACTCTTAGACCACGTTTAAGGCTGGGATGTTGTACTTTCTGTGTGCTCCTTTTTATTTTGTGTGTGTGTCTTCTACCCTCGATCTTCCTGCCGATTTCACCAAAATTCACTTCTTCTAAGGTGCGATTTTGCGAAAAATGAAAAGCAGTTGACTTGTTCTGCCTTAGTTATCGACGTCATCATCTTGGGGAGCAGTTTCCCTGCTAACGGGAGGTCTGGGAACCAGTGATAATCTTCAACTACCGAGCAAAGCATAAACACCAACTGTGTACATTTTATACCTATATCTCTGGCATTTTACCAAAGAGGAGTTATCACATGAAGTATGTGTGTGTGTGTGTGTGTGTGTGTGTGTGTGTGTGACTACTATAACATGTTATGAAACTGGTGCGTAACTTATAGCAGATAAAATGTTATTCCCTTGAAACTTGTTCATAACCCCTAGCAATGGTTAACCATATAATTCTTTACATAACCATGAATTATTATGGTACATTATAAAAACATCCCCTGAGAACATAGAGTGTGCCTTCATTACCTGCCACCACGCTGCTGGTTGCAACACTCGAGGAAACTCAGTCATTAGAGGCCACCAAGGATTAATGACGTGCCTGCAAACAGCTAGGGGTGGGATAGGGAACTGCGTTTTACGAAAATGTTTGCGTTTAACCTTAAACTCTGATAACTTTATTTAATTTCCCAAGGCCCATTTTCTTTATCGAGGTGTCCTATTCACAAGATGGCAGCACTGTTTCCTCCAAGTTTTAGTGCGAACTTCCTCATACCTCTAGCTTTCTTGATCTGTGCCAAACGCAACGTGTATAAGCCAGTGAGTCACTGTAGCAGCTGTGTGATGCAGTGTGAACTGTGTTGGTGAAGTTGTGAGTAGTATTACAGGTACTTTGAGGCTTCAGAGCATCTCCTTAATAGTGAGCAATTTCTATATTTTTCTCTAATATTTTCTTGATTGCTAGATATTTTATACATATGATACCGGTAACATACTTTGCAACTGGGACATAAACGAATATATGAAGCAATGCCCGGAAATATGCTGACAAGGAAGAGCCTCCTAGACACACAGGAGAACGATCCTTTGCTCCGATTTCTCTCCGTTGAAAAAAACAGCCTCGTATTGGCATCAATAGAATGAAGGATACCAATAAAAAAAGCCGTTCGCGGAATAGTTTTTGAGGCCTATCGACTAGTGACGTTTGCCTACTCTGAAGAAAATAGTGTGGCGTTACCGCAGAGGGAAGTCCAAGGATTAAATGCCAGTAGAGATAGTTTTCGATGCCCTTCGATGCTCAGTTGAGCAAACATCACATAGATTGAGGATAATACCACAGCGTACCAACAGCAGTGACACAAAGTGACGGCTGATATTTTCCTTTGCGACAAGGAGAGTATGTTTTCATCCCTGTTGTTTGTTTGTTTGTTGTCTGTCTGTTAGCAGGACTACTCAAAAACTAAGAGATATTTGGACCAAGGTTGGTGGGTCTTTAGCTCATTTCCCAGGTAACAATCGATTAACTTTTGGGACCGATCCGGGTCGTATAACAGAGCCTGGATCCGGAAAACACTTTTTGCGAAACCCTAATCAGTGATGAGAAAACCTAACCCATTATGAAGAGTGGTTTGGAAATTACGTTGCCCTTGTTGAAGAGATGCGCTCCACTTGAGTGTCCTTCCAGTTGTTAATTCCTTCAGTTCCGTGGGGTAGTCTTTTAATTTACTCGTATTCATGTTTACAAATGCTTTTATTCAACATAGAAGATGCAATATGGAGTGAAGAGATTAATGGAGATAATACTTGCACCAGAGACAGAGAAATTAATATCCTAAAGAGAATAATGCCGGTTAGTAACAGAAAAAAAAAGAAAAAAAAAAGCCATCTGACTGAGAGAATGAAATAATGCTCACATGTTTACAGACACCAGTGGAGAGGTTATCAAAAATTGATGACTTAGAAAACACAAGGGGGCCGGTGATTTCGTGGTTCCAGCCCCCAAGTTCAATCCTACAGTGATCAGACTGTTTGACAAAGTTTTTGTCCTGGCCCCTGTTAACGCATAAGTGCGGTTGAAAACCTGATATAAATTCTATGGTAGTGTGTCGTATTCTACAGGAAACACAGCAAAAAATGAATGACTGCCTTAGTGACCACGGGTACTCGATAGGCACTGATTCCTTGACTATGATGGCGCCTATTTCATCTTAATCAGTCTACCAGCAATTGACTATGACTTGGAGCATGCAGTAGAGGAAGTGGCTTATTAATCTGTATCTAATTCTTCCCATTCACTGAGTGTTCCATAATCCGCATAGTAGTGTGGAGACAAGAATGAAAGGGCGATGAAAGGGCGAGGTTCATATATAAAGTTCCACTTCCTCCCCGTCAGGCTATCTCTCATGTCTTCCAGTGCTGTCTCGGTAGCGTGGATGGAGGTACTTGTTGGGAAGTCGATGATGGGTTATTTTATACAACCAGAATAAAGTCGTGAAACGTATTATTAACGAAGGTGAGTTACAGCACTCTTGGGTTACTGAGTTTTATTGTACATTTATCATGATAGTGATTTACAAACTAGCTTAGCGTGACGGCCAGTCTCCCCTTTCTCCTTACTCTGTCCTAATTGTGCTCGGGCATTCTCTATTCCATACTCTCTCTGATGTGAAGGGCTTCTCTCTGCCATTATATACAGGTGGGAAAGGATGTTTAGGTAAGGTAGTAGTGTCTAATCGATCTCCTGTGGGCTTCCACGGGTTTGAATACATCATGAGTTTCTTGGTTGTTTGGACTACGAGGATATTTTGAGAAACATCATATGTTAGGATTCTGATAGTCTGGGACAACAGACTGTGTACAAATATCATGTGAAATCAGACACTACATCCTGTACATTGTGTTATGAGATATATACTAATGCCTATATAATATCTACATATAGCTCGGTCACGCCCGCTGTCGTACCAACGACAGGAAATATTGTCCTTAATATATCAATACATATTACAATCAACATGTAAGTCAAGTAAGTGAAGTACATAATATTGTAAAAGATACATAATTGGGATAATGTAGTCATTGTAGTTATAGAATTGTACATATACTGTATAATAGTAATATTAAGATAATACAATGGCAAGTCTACTTAGTCAGTTATACAAAATATATGAGAAGGACTTGCTGTATATATTCATATATAAATGAGATATAATAGTATAATTAAAGTAAGCCTATATTATGTGTAACTCATAATTCGTTATTTAATATAAAACATATATGTACAGTATATACACTATTTACACAGTTTGTCTCACTTGTACAGAACAGTTCTTAAACACTGATTCAAGGTTAGCAATTCTCGCTTCCATTCTGTGCATGGCCAAAAGTAATACAACAAATATGATGGAGAAAATCACAAAGATGGCTGGAGCTGGGCTGTATACATAATATGGGTTAAACATAATCCTACTGTATTCTTCCCAAGGTTGTACTGTCTGATTTATTAGTTGCATGGCTTCATACTTGGGTGAAGTCAACTTAATGTGTGAGCTTGCATTTAAGTTCATCCTAGGCAATGGCTGGAAGTACTTGTGTGTGTGGTTGAGAATGGCATAACAGTTTTTAGTGGGCAAGGTGGATAATGTAGGTGTCAGGACTGCACAGTAATCTGGTGAGATGTATAAACCGGATGCTGATGTATGGACTGGAGATGTATCTGGGCACGTCACAAAAACTGATGTATTTTGAGTGAAGTAGAAGAACTGTGAATGTCCAATGCGTTGATGGTGAACGAGATTATCTGGCGCAAATGTGAAGTTGCAATGATGAGGGATGTCATGATTTTTTATGATAGCCATTTCACAAGGGACTGTCTCAGCTGGCTGAAACGTGAAGATGTACGCAGGACAAAGGTGAAATGCATGTAATGATGTGCGACATTTGTGTTCAATTGCTGTGTCACTAGTGAAAGCTACGGCGTCCTGTTTCTCGGAAACCATGATGACTTCTGTTTTGATATTGATGGTGACTAATGAGTCATCTTTCTTAGAAGGAAAAGGGTATATTTGATAGACTGAAAAAGTCATCTGTTACGAACAGTACATGGACTACAATTGGTGTTGTTGTCAGTGTTGCTTCCAAGTATGGATAATATAACATTAAATTTCTTTCCTCAAACAAAGGTTTCAAACCATGCTTATGTATGCCTTGAGTAATGATTTGCCTGAGGTTGTGAATGGGTAGTAAATTAATAGTGATCCTTCCGTTACCTGCATTAGCAATTCCTTTCATGAAAGACTGATACTGAGCCCTGGTGTTGTCCAACTGTAGTATTATTAAGTCAATATGTTCCATGATCACTGAGAAGTGTTGGAATAGTGTATTGTTACCTTCTAGTGCATTTACTTTAGCCACAATTCCTAGAGTTGATGCTTCTGCTTTCCTTAGGTTCTTTACAATCGTCAGCATTAAGGTGTTCTGAGTGTCAGCCAACTTATGTTGGTATGAGAGAACTTGTGCTATTTTGTTAAATTTGTTATTTATTTCCTTTAGATCATTTTTTTAAGCTAATCCAAAAATGTTTCCTAAAATTGCTCCACCTAAGTCGAACAAACCGCGTCTGTTACGTGTATTCGTGATGTTGTTTCCTGTCCTAAGTGTGTTACTCCCAGCTGATGGGATGCCCTGGATCATGGTGATCATTACGTGCTTAGCCTGTTGTAGCTTCCAATCAGTTAATTTCATTAATTCAGCTACCTCCTGTGTGGGGTGATCATGTGAAGAAGGGCGTGTTAATACCACTTCCAGAGTTCTGAATGGTCCTGATATTTTCTGTAACATCATTGGTATATCTTGCAGTACGTCCAGACTAATTTCGGTACTTATTATGTCCTGTACTATTGCCGTTGAGGCTGTTGGGGCGATCAGGCACCCCTGCCGTACTATATGTTGAGGATGCAAGTGAGGTGATCCTCTTGATATCAATAGGAACATGATCCATGGAATTATTCGTCTCATCTTTACCTACCGAAAGAACAACTGTATTAGATATCCGTTCTTATCTATAAAAGGAGTCTAAATCGATTCCTAAGTCATGTAAATGCCTTGATACGGTGAGAGCTGTATTGGTTGCACCTATGTTTGTCTGGTATGTGACCGCAATTTATTCCGATATGTGTTTATTGCTTCAGGCTTATTTTCACAGTGTGTACTAGGATTTTCGGTCGTGTCCGGTGCTTTATAGTTGCAAGCTAAGTTTCTTGAGGCCTTTTTTAAGTGATCAATATGTATTTCTTTTTCTTCGTCACTCGATAGTGACTTAATCGCTGCCTTATTAGCTCTTCTCTTAATTACTCTATATGGGCCTTCAAATTTTGGTGACTGTTGTCTCTAGTGTGAATGAGCCCATAGACAATATCACCTATGCTAATGTTTGATTCTTTTGCCTTCTTATTGAATGATTCTGTCATTTCTTCCTTAGACATCATTAACTGTTTCTTTACCCTTGTGTGTATTTCTTGAAATTCACATAAGCGAAGTTTAGGGTAATCTTCATAATTATATATGAGAATTTGCTCGTCTTCTAACGTTTCGTAAGGGAGACGTTTGTCAGACCCATAAATGATGAAATGAGGTGTATCTCCTATGGATTTATTAATTGCACAATTGAGTGATGCTTCAACTCTTGGGATCCAGTCATCCCAGTTTGCATAATTGTCAATGAGGATGTGCCGAAGTACATCTAATATTTTCTTATTCTGCCTTTCCGCCAATCTATTGGAACCTGGATGGTAGGCCAAGATATTAACCTTCTTAATATTGTAATGTTTACAAATTTCCTGCAAAATTTCAGAGTTAAATTGACCACCATTGTCGCTTATTAGCACCTTTGGTGTGGTGAACCTACAGATCACACTGTCAATGAATACCCGTGCAACTGTTTCTGCTGTTTTATCCTTAATTGGAACCAAGATCACATATCGTGAGAAATGATCAGTAGAAACAAATAGATATTGATTGTGATTGGTAGTTAAGGGTAATTTAAGTGAATCAACCGCGACAACGTCCCATGGTTGGTTAGGGACTGGGTATTTACCTAACGGTGCAGGTGATATTGTGTAACCTTTATGTTTGGCACATGACTCACATTTGTCTGTGTGAGTATGTATGTCTTTGCGTAACGTTGGCCAGTAATATGACATCCGGGCCTGTCTGACTGTCCTGTCCTTGCCAGGATGCCCTGCATGTGGACTATCGTGTACTGTCCTTAAAATGTGTGGTATCATTGTACTAGGAGTAACTAACTGCCTAATATTTTTTCTTTGGTTTGGTTGTCCTGGATTTACCCTATATAAGACATTGTTTACCATTGTGAATTGTTCAAGTGGTACCTGTAACTTGGGTAATGGCATATCATCGCCTGACTCGAGATGATATATTACTTTGGACCATACTGGGTCCTGTCTTTGTGCTTGTGAGATTTCTTGAATTGTGGGGATAGATTCATCTTTGGGGAGTGATTCTCGTGGACTTATTGTAGCGACGTTGGCTAATGGGTTGCGTGATAAGGCATCTGCTGCTACGTTCACTTTGCCTTTTATGTAATGAATATTTTCATTGTAATTCTGGATTTTACATTTCCATCGTGCTCTCCTCCCAGAGAGGAGTTTTTCTTGGAACATGCCCACAAGAGGCTTGTGGTCTGTATATAGGTGAATTTCATATCGGTACACGAGGCCACGGAATTTCTGTAGAGCAAATATTACCGCTAGGGCTTCTAAGTCTGTTACGCAGTAATTTTTCTCTGCTCCTTTTATTTGTCTACTGGCAAAAGCAATGGGTTGGTATTTACCTCGTTTATCCTCTTGCATCAATACAGCACCTAAACCTTTGAGAGAAGCATCTGTGCAAATTATGAACGGCTTTGTGAAGTTAGGATAAGCCAAGCAAGGTGCACATGTAAGTTTATCTTTTAATTCATTAAATGCATTTTTTGTTCCTCTCCCCACTGAAATACCGCTTGTTTTTTCAGCAGGAGAAATAAGGGTTGGGCTATGTGAGAGAAGTGTTGTATAAACGCCCGATTTGTGGGTTCTGGGAAATTTCTTACTGCTTTCGTTTTGTCCTGAGAGGTGTGGATCCCCTTTGCATCTAGTCTGTGGCCTAACAATTTTATTTCCTTAGAGCAAAATTTACATTTAGACAGCTTAATTTTTAAACCTGAACTGTCTAACTAGTGTAGTAGCTGATCTAACTTCTGTAGATGTTCTGCTAGTGTGGGTGTTGCAATTATGATGTCGTCCAGGTAGACAAATATACTGTCGCCTAATATTCCAGCCAATACGCTATTCATCAATCGCTGGAATGTGCCAGGAGCCGTCATCAATCCCATCGGCATTCTCCTATACTGATAATAGCCATTATCAGTAGAGAAAGCAGTGTACTTGCAGGATTCTGCATCTAATCCTATCTGATAATAGCCACTTAATAAATCGATTGTAGAAAAGACCATATTTTCTGGTCCAATGCTGTGCAGGACGTCACTTAACAATGGCATGGGAAAACGGTCGGGAATGGTTACCTGATTAGGTTTGCGATAATCAACAACTGCCCTCATCTCACCGTTTGGTTTAGGTACAAAGAAGAGTGGTGCGTTCCATGGGGATAATGAAGGTTCAATGATGTCCAAACATAACATTTCATCGACATATTGCTTTGCTAGTGCACGTTGCGAGTGAGCAATTCCGTATGCTTGTACGTAAATCGGTTTTGTCTCTTGTTTTACGTTAATATGGTGTTGGATTAGATTTGTACAACCTAAGTTTTCACCAGGTAATGCAACGGCTTGTCGATGTTTTTTCCAGGACGTCTAGTAAATCGTTTGTCACGTCAGAATTATCTGAGCAAACCAAATGCTCCTTTATGCACTCTCTGTCTGTCGAGTTTACTCTACTGGACGTTCCCCCTACTGTCACTTCCCGTATAGGGGCTGGGCATATCTCTAACCTACAAATACAGGTTCCTTTCTTGATCCTCACATCTCCATTCATGGTGTTAGCTAAAATGACATTAGTTTCATCATTTTTATTCATCCAGCACAGAGCACTCTTTTAAGGCCATTTATTCTAACCGTCTCTTCTAATGCAATGACATTACAATTTCTAGGCTGACTTTTGATCGTGATTTTCGTGAATGATTTTGGTGGTAGAATTACATCATAATTAATGCTTGCTGGGTTAATAAGCGAGTCACGATTGGTTTGTGGTTGTGTGAGCGAGTCCTCGCGTCCATTTTCTTTGAGTCGTTGTACGTCGGACTCATCTATTTTGGTTTTGTGTGTAATCGTTCTTGTGACGCTAGTTTTCCTATAACTGCTGGTTGTATTATCAGGAGATGAAATTTCCTCAATGAATTCGTTGTCATAATGAATTCCATTAAAATGCGGCATCAATATTATATTTTCTTTCCTCATTGTGTTTAATCCAACTAAACCACTTCCTCTGATTGATAATTCTTCTACTACATAAAAGGTGGTAGTGAATGATTTTATGGTCTCTGTGAACTTCATGTTTAACTCAGTCATACCAATAACTGGTATTTCTTTACCATCCACTGTGTATAAATGTAAGTCTGAGTTTTCCAGAAATGTCACTTTTCTTCTCTTTCTAAAAATTCTTTCTAACTCATCTTGCGTTATTAAGTTCACTGGTGAGCCTGAATCCAAAAATATTGAAATCTCTTCCTCCTCACATACAGCAGAGACAAAAATGCTTTTGTTTCCAAAGAGACTTCCTATGTTGACTATTTGTTTCTTTGGGTGTTTTGTCTCGTCGTCTTTTGTGCTGGTACGACCTTCTCCCGACCTATAGACGGATAGCAATCTTTCTACTGTTTTACATTCTGACGACCAGTGACCTACACACTATGGTGTCTGCAAAATGCTTCGAACCCTTTTGCTTTTTCCCAATCCTCGTTTGTTCTGATATAACATTCAGATTTTGTGTGCCTAGGTTTTGCGCAATAGTAACAGAGTGCGTTACTTGAGCTGAACCTACGAGGTTATCTTCCATTTGTGTGTCTTTGTGTTGATCGATGACTACTGGGACTCCTGTCAAACTTTTGTACCGCCCTGTTGCCTGGTGTGCGGGAACGAGTCCTTGAGCTAACCTGACTGTGTGTTTGTTTCTGAACTGGACGTGATTGTCTGTGGTCCTTGGCAGGACTTGACTTATTTATCTCTGCTACTATTTCTGGTACTTTGATTCCTGGTTTGGTGGGCTGTGATGTGTCAGTGACACCAGCTTTACTGCAGTTTAATTCCACTTCATAAATGAAATCAAGTAAGCACATTCCTGGATTGTAAGGGATGGTTTTAGCTATTTTCAGCACCCTGTCAGAGAACTGAAATATGGCTGATATATAGCCAATGATGTCAATGACATGCACTGGTGACATCTCACCATCCTGTGTGACCCAGTTTGAGTTTTCTAGGCTAGCTAACAAGGTTTTCTTAATAGTGGAAATATCTGATGTTATATCTCCTAGATCTGAGCCTGAGTGTGTTCTCCTAAGGAGGTCTACAATTTTGTGTAATTCTGGGGTTATACCACCAAGAATATTCTTGCCTCCCGAGAATTTCCTGAGAAATTATGTCTTAAATTCCTCGAATTTTGTGGCTCTCATCAATTTATCAGACCGTAATAAATTGCCTGCAGGGCATCGTTCTTGGTTTATTCTAGCTGAAAAAAACAGCTATTTTCCCTTTTTCGTCCGTAATGGGTCGCCTAATGAAATACTACTAACAGTGTTCAGTGAGGGTGTTCACGTCTATTTTGTCTTTTTCTGTACCAGAGAATTTTGGTAGTTCACTCTCTTCATGACAAATGTACACTGGAAAGGGATTATTACTGGAATTCTTTGGAGAAGGCATTGCACTAGTGCTTGCTGCATTTGTGTTATCCATCTTTACAATTTTTGTCTTGCAATCGTCGTTTACTGGCAATTTATATGTTTTTCCTGACCTTAATACTCTATGGTCTATGTTATAGTAGACTTGAGGAAAATTTTTATAATGTTCACTATCTACATCTGAAAATTCTGACTGTCATCATCATTTACTTCAGCATATATTGAGTCTGTTTGTTGTTCTTTATCTAGCTTATGTTTTGTTTCCTGAGTTTGGTTTTCTGCTTGTTCCTCTGTATTTGATGGTATTTCGATATTTATATTATGCTGATCGTCTTCTGGTGTTTGTGTAAGAGTATTTGTCACTGATACTGTTGATCTTTCGGGCACTAAT
Source organism: Birgus latro (assembly GCA_018397915.1). NCBI lineage: Eukaryota > Metazoa > Arthropoda > Malacostraca > Decapoda > Coenobitidae > Birgus > Birgus latro. The sequence goes on along the minus strand of JAGKTI010019485.1, from coordinate 1,157 downwards.
AATGGAACTCTACTCAGCATAATTACTAATTCATATATTACCCATCTCACATATGTCAGTGTAAATTGTGTAATTGTCTCTCACTGTTTAGTTTGTGTTTTTTATGATGATGAATAGATAATTGCTAGGGTCATTAACTAAGTGTTAGTATTTTATGGATAGTTGTGTAACTGGTGAATTGTTAACTAATACAACCTTGGTTAGAATAAATTAACTCACTAGAACAGTTGTGGAGATACAGCCGTGGTATGACGAAAGACGTGTTGTTGATGAAGGTCAACACGTCAGCATCGTTGTCATCACTGGGGTAGGCAGATACTCGCTCTAGACGTCTCACACTTCCTGTTGAGGAGGGTCCTTGTTATGATGCGTCAGCACTCGATGTCGTCCTTGGAGTAGGCAGACAGGCTGGCAGACAGGCAGGTGTGGCAGGCCGTTGTTTTCAAGCACTTGGGCTGACTGGCGTGTTATGATGATCTTGCAGTGTGTGGGCCCGTGCTTTGCTATGGTAGTTGTGGTGGAGATGGTGGTGGGGGTTGTGGTGGAGAAGGTGGGGATCGTGGTGGAGGGTGGTGGAGGTCCTGATGAAGGGTGGTGGTGGTATGGAAGAGTCAGCAGTGTCTTAGCTCATCATGGATCAGACTGCTAGCACCATTCCTCACTCATCACTTTTCTTTGTTGTTCGTATTTTCTCACCTCTTCATTTGCTTCTTATTTTGTAGTGCTTGATTTTCCTTAGTCGTTGTGATTAACTTGTTGGCTTGTAGAGTTGTTGATAGACGTAAGCTATTGTTTCTTGTAAATCGTGGGGTTGATGTGGTTAGGACCGAGACGTTATGTTTGTTTGATTGCTTTGGTTGAGACGTTAATCAGCTTTGTTTACCACTGCTAAGTGGTCGTAGTGGGTTCGTGGTTACCGTTGCACACCAATCTCGATGACGTGATTTATCGTAGTAATATATTGTAGTTTAACATAGTTTTTCGTAGATGGGTTCGTTGTTACCGCTGCCACCAATCTCGGTAGCGTGGTCGGAGGTACTTGTTGGGAAATCGATGATGGGTTATTTAATACAACCAGAATAAAGTCGTGAGACGTATTATTAACGAAGATGAGTTACAGCACTCTTGGGTTACTGAGTTTTATTGTACATTTATCA
>JAGKTI010019484.1:0-16955 GCA_018397915.1 Birgus latro | reverse complement strand
TCTCTCTCTCTCTCTCTCTCTCTCTCTCTCTCTCTCTCTCTCTCCCCGCTGGACTGGGCAAGATTTGGGGAGAATTTTTAATCGAATTACGGCTTCATCGGTGGTAACGGTCAGTGGCTGTCCCGCCCGGCCTCACAATTGGTCCATATTGTCATCAGGGAAAATGCCCCAACTCGATTACTCAGTCTTTGCTTTTTCTTTTCCTTTTTCATTGGTCTTCTCGCAGGCCAGGCTATGTTTGTGTATGTTTGTAATTCTTTACACTGCTGCATGTTTTATACACCTGAACCTGTGCGTAATTTGGTGGTACCTGTACACTGCTGTTTGTGTGAATGTGGGTATTTGTGTATCAACGTGCATGTGCACACGTTCGCTTATAGTTGTATGTTATTGTATGTGTATATGGTTGTGCATGTATGTATGGATGTATCCACGCGTAACGAGAGGTGGTGGTAGAGTTGGTAGGGAGTTGGTCTGCTACCCTATTGGACGCGAGTTCGAGTCCCGACTCAAACAGAGAACAGTAAATGATTAAAACTTCGTTAAAACAGGCTTGATTGAGCTACCATAAAATCCACCATGTCCTAACGACCCCCCCCCCCCATACCAATACACCAGTCCTGTGTGAGACAGCCATAGCATGTATTCAGTATGGTCGGTCGGTGTTAGCGCCAAAACAGATTCTGACATGCCTGTGTCTTATTTTGTAATGTAACCTTTGTATTTGTTATGTTTGCCCTTTAACTAAGAGTTGATTTCTCCCGAGCTGAAGAAAGTCGTTTGGGATATTAAATTGAAAATAATGATTTAACTGCAATAAACATGTAACTTCAGTTCGGTGACGTCTTTTTCATCTTATTCAGGAATCACTGGAGGATTTTATGCAACTTAGGAAAGATTTCTAGCCATAAGAGAAGTAATTAAGCCTAACTCTAACCCTTCAGCTCTAAACGTTTCTCCTCAGTCAAATAAAGTATTCTGAAGATATATATAAATATTCAAATAAATATAAATATAAATATAAATACTCTGAAGATATATACCGTATATATAGAGAGAGAGGGAGAGAATGTCTAACTTGATTTCCGGGAAAGGTGACCGCATTTGCTTGTCACACACTTCCATGCAAGTGCTCTCTCTCTCTCTCTCTCTCTCTCTCTCTCTCTCTCTCTCTCTCTCTCTCTCTCTCTCTCTCTCTCTCTCTCTCTCTCTCTCTCTCTCTCTGTCTCTCTCTCTCTCTCTCTCTCTCTCTCTCTCTCTCTCTCTCTCTCTCTCTCTCTCTCTCTCATAAAAAGCCTTAATGTTCCCGCTGAATACTAGCCATAGTAGGTTTCCATTTTTATCGCTGGGGTAACAAGGAAACACATTAAGTCCACCAGTCAAACTGACCCCAGAATCCGACTTGGGTTCATCCAGCTGCGAGGTGAAAGTGTTGCAATAAACCACCAAAGTGTGGGATTCGAGAAGAGGCTCTTGCCATATTATTTTTCCTTGTGGACCGCACGGCCTGGCTTTGATTCAGCAACGCCTAGCTTTTTGTGTGCTCCCTAAAAACACTGTGCTCAGTCTGTGTCCAAACCTCAGTAAGTCAAGGCGTCATCAAACATGTAATCCGCTGCATCGAGGAATTAAGCTTAATCGGTTTATAAGGCTCTAGAGGTTATTCATCCAACCACAGGATAATACTCACCCCATGATACAGCATATCTTCCAGTGATATATTCCTTATCCCCAAACGACTTTCCGTACAGAGGGGAACTTCTTTAACTTCTACGAAAAATCGCTACCAAGTTTAATATGAAAGTCGGTAGATATCCATAATAAACTAATAAAACAAGTCACCGGATTGAAGGGTTTACCACAACCACTGAGGCGCCTTTTTTGCTGTATTACCCTCACTTAATCATACTCATGCGATAGGCCTTAACGGTGAACTAGACTAGAAATGGCTGGCTCTCTTCTCTCCATTTCAGAACGTTTGTTTTAATATTAATAAAATCGTCTGATGGTAACACAGATAAAGTAGAGAGATTGCGTCATTACCGGGAGTGTCATCGCCTACATGGAAAAGCTCCCATAATCATTTGACAAGATTTTATACATTATTAACTAAACCACAGTAAAAAAAGGAATAACATTTCACACACGCACTCAAGCGCGTACACACACAATGTACACACACAAACACACACACACACACACACACACACACACACACACACACACACACACACTCAGGCATCTTTCAACCCAGTTCTTGTGCAAGTAGTTTCATTATTTCGGCAGTAATTTTTAAAAAATATTATTCCTTCAACTTCAGTCAATATTATTCAGTTTTTGAGAGCCGTTCTGAACTCTTGAAATCAGACAGTAGCTTTTATCAACCCTTCCGGTACGACAGGGGCTTCCCGTTCTAAACATTATCACTTGCAGGTAGAAAACAAATTATTAAACACAGAGTCACTGCACTGAAGATATAAGTCCCTAGCTGCGAGATGACGTCTTGCTCGGCTATTTCTGTAAAGGTCAGAAGAAATTATTAGCACTGGAGAGATCTCTGGTAATGAGAATCTTACAAAAATGTCTTTATTCATCTTTCCTACGTTGAGCTATTTTTGGCCCTTTTAAGGCCTCGTTTTTCATCGTATTTTATCGTCTTTTATCGTATCTTTTATCGTATCTTTTATCGTATATTATATTCAATTAAGAGTGCCTCAGGGGACCTCGAGAGTATTAATATATTTTCCCAGAAGCTAATTTGTTTTATTCCGGTTTTAGACATAGTTTTAAATAGTTAACCTCTTGTATCCTACGTCGTGTTATCAACCCTGCCTACCCGAGAACGTGTTGACTATTTATTTTTTGCTGTCTCTAGACGATTCTATTCAGTTAGTATAGACTTTTTCATTGCGGTTAGATGGGGTTTGAGAGAAGTTTCAATAACCTTTTCAGGAGGAGAGGTCTTTCCTAAGCTGAGTGAATTCCTGTGAAAGTAGAAGGACTATGCTAAAAAATGCGCCACCTGAGAGTAGTGGTATATCCTTAGTACCATAGTTATTTTTTTTTTTATTGAATGGTTAAAAGAGGACCATACTGCATAATTCTAGTACAAAAAGCCTTGTCTAAGCCAAATGAAATCGTGTGTAGTAGCAAAAATGAAGCTGAAAGTACTGTACATCCTGTTATTGAAGGGTATAGCCAAATTGCAACCACCTTACTAACGCTACTCAAACGTAAATCACGGCTGCATGACAGTAGGTGGGCCTGTGTTTCCAGCCCGAAAGGAATGACTGTCCTTGGTTAATAATGTCCATGACCCTCCAGCCTCAGTTATCCTGGCCATTAAATGAGATGAATGGAGTTAAGGATGTTCGTTAGGGTAGACTAAACGTGCTAGTGTAAGGAAACTGCTTCATCTCCCACTTTCAGGCGGGTATTAATTCAGCTGAAATTTTAATGTGGTGATGCCTTCGCTAGGTTTAGTCGGTTTTATTCAGCTTATAGGAGACGTCTCGAAGTGCATTAGTCAAAACCATAGTGTAAACAGCTGACGACCAAGCACTATCATCCACTTACTGTCATGTCGATATGAACGGATCTTGAATTTGGCGCTCTTTTGTATTTTTTTTTCTTGGAAGGAACGGTTTGCTGGCTCCTGGCTTTTGGTTCCTTCTTCCTTCCATTAAAAAAAAAAAATGACGGAACTGAGCTACTGCCACAGCGTGAATGCAAAGTTATGATGCATTACTTTCAGTGAGCCTTAGACAGGAGTTAGAACTGAATCTCTGGTTGCTTGTCTATTCAGGCCCCTAATCTTGTCTATTCAGGCCCCTAATCTGACTATACTTGGCCATCAAATGAACTTAAATAGGTTAAGAGGCCTTCAGATTATAGCATACACACCACAGACGGTTTTATTCTGCTCGTGGGAAAGTGTCTAACAGCGACGTAGTTAACACCACAGTACAAACACCTAACGAGCAAGCACTCGTAAGTAAACGAGTCCATTTTCCATTTTCAAGCAAGTGGTAATGCAGGTGAAATTTGAGCGCGTTGGTGTGGTGTGGTGTGGTGTGCAGAGAGGCTTATACCGCGGCTTAATGGAACTTCCGCTGCCTCTGTTTTATTTTTCCACTCTTTCTGCCACCACAGCACTTTATTCAGGCAGGGAAGTTTTGCCCTGGAAAGGTTAGTTTGGGCGGCTGATTTATCTCATTCTCGCGAGGTGTTTGTGGCCACACCTTACGTGATTCAGCCGTCGGGCAATAGTTAGATAGATGGATAGACTGACAGACAGATAGATAGGTAGACAGGTTCTTACTAACCCACAACACTTTATTCAACTTGCTGAGGATTTTTCGACCTTGAGGGGTTAGTTTCGGCATTTACTTTTTATTATTATTATTATTATTTATTATTATTATTATTATTATTATTATTATCATCATCATCATCATTATTATTATCATTGCTGGGTCCTCGCTGCTTTGATCAGTTTAAGAGAGACTTTCCGAAATGGAGGGATGAGTTTTGGTGTCTTTGTTTTCTATATTCCGTTCTTGTTGTCATCCGACGCCTTTATTAAATTTAGGGCAGATTTTTATATTTTGGTGATTTTCTCTGAGCTGAATAAGTTAGAGACAGCTAGTAGAAGCAAGAATGAATTTTTAAAAACGTCCTCATAGTGAAGGTGTGTATGAAAACTCCGGTACCTGGGTTATATTTTTATTCTAGTTCATTTCAGGCGATTGTATTCAGCCTGGGAGGGGGTTTGAGTAAAGAAGAGGTTAATGAAGACTGTATCTAAATCCCACACACTGAAGTCTCTCTTAAACTTACTAAAATCGGAGCAAGAAAACATGAAAAATGCATCAAACGTCTCGTGGGAGGGAAAAAAAATGAAAATGCGTCATCACAGCGAAAGGGTTAATGGAAGTTCCGGTGGCTGTGTTTTATGAAGCGTGCTCACCTGGGTCCGCTCCATGCATGCGTAATGGTGCCGTGCCGGACAAAAGGTGGTCTTCTGATGAACTGCCTCTGCTTCACACTAAGGCCATGTCCCTCGCTTTTCTCCCTATAACTTCATGTTCGCTACGTCTGCTTCACACTTAGGGCACGTCCCTCGCTTTTCTCCCAAACAGTTCATATTCACTGCGTCTACTTCACACTTAGGGCATGTCCGTCACCTTTCTCCCTGTAACTTCATTTTCACTGCCTCTGATTCACCCTTAGAAGATGTCCGGGCTCAGTTCTCACAAGGGCATGTCCTATATTTTTCCCCCTAACGCATCGTACCCACAACGTTTACCTCACGTTCAGAGCATGTCCGCCACTTTCCTCTCTGACCTATTATATCCACTGCCTTTCCCTCAAATTAAGGCAAATCCGTCCCTTATTCACTCTCGCTTCGCTTCCACAACCATTACTTCACAGTCAATAGGGTATGTCTTGTAAGGACCCTTGCCTTAATTACATGTCGGGACAACTCGTAAGTAACGGAGGTTCGGGTTTTTGCAATCCTAATCAGACTGAAAAAAATAAAATGAATAAATAAATTTGATCATGGATGGATTGAAATATTAATAGTGCTGCAGATGTTGGATGCAGCCGTCGTTTACCCTTTCCCTCCCATGATGTTTTCCAAACACGAATCAAGTTGGGTGGAGGCAGCAAGAATCAGTGGCCAAAGCACCTCGCTGGAGTGGAGGTGTAAACGCGTAGCACTTCTCACCGCTACCACAGGCTAGAGATGATTATGATTTCGTCACTGTCTGGCGATCTGTCTCTCCATCGGATTACAGTAATATTGTTTGGAGGATCATGAGGGGGAAAGATCGGTGGCCATATTCCTGGAAAACAAAGGCGATATGAAGTGATTATTTTTTAATTATAACACAAAGCAGGCTTAGTTTGACGCCTACTTGCCTGTTTGACAATGGGATTACAGAAACAAACAATAAGAGGGGGATCATCGCGATATTTATGAAGGTTTTTCTATTTCAGCCAGATCTGATGTGATCAACTGTTATGGAAAATAAATCTGCGGACAGTATTTTTCTTCCACTTTTTTAGCTCGACCATTAACACCTAATTATCCTTTTCTGTGTTACTGGTACAAACCATGTCGATATTTAGGTAAAACAAATAACAAGCATGAGAAAGTAAAGGTGAATTATGAAAAACTAAATGCTAAGGAGATGTTACGGATGTCATCTGGAGTACGGCTCAGTGTTCTATCACCCACAACGCAGGTAACAGCCATTTGCTTTATTATCAGACCGGTATTTAATCACCTTCGATCCCATGACGTACATTTTTTTATCCTTGCTGCTTTTGGACTGTTGTATTCAGCTAAGGGAGAGGCACGAGGTTGTGAAATAGTTAATGGAAATAGATTTTGACCCCTTTACTACAAATGGTCTCTTCAAAACATAGACAGAAATGCAGAAAGAGTTTAAAAAATGGTTTGAACAGGTTAACCTACGAGTACATTCCTCCTCCTCCCCAGCTTTGATTCACCTTTCGGTTTATAGCTGTTCTACTACTACTGTTACTGCTACTACTGCTACTGCTACTACTACTGCTACTGCTGCTGCTGCTGCTACAAAAAGGCGTCACTCTTAACTGTAAACATGCAGAACCTCGGGATGTCCTATTCACTAAATTCTTGCCATCTGAATATTATATTCAGCTTTGAATAAAGTTTTCAAACTGGTGGGATAATATATTGCGTTGCTAAACTCCTTCAAGACGAGAGACCTTTCCTAAGCAACAGCAAAGTTCATATGACGTCACCTGGATTCAGGTGACCACACTATTTGTATAAGTAGCGCATCCAATACAGAAATGGGCTTACAGTTTCAATAAAACTTTCTTGGTGAGCTACTCCCTGCTATGCTGGAAACAAGTTCCATATTCAGCAGTTAGTAAAGTTAGTTAGGTATTTGGAATGAACATAAAAGTAGACCACTATATAGAAATCTATTAAAGAATGCAAAATTATTGAAGAAGAAGCACTCAAAGAGTGCAACACCCTCTCCCTAAAATCGGTGTAAAGGTTCATCCATAGAATCTGTGGGCACCTGTGGTTTGGAACAGGGCAGTGCAAAATTTCTGAAATATAATCGTGCAGACGTGGTAACATGCAGCACTTTCCCTGCTTCTCATCTATTGCTTAAAGCATGATTTGTCGCTTTGCATCAAGACTGATGAGCAACCTACTTGGACAGAGACAGGCGCCCGCTGATCGTGTGGCAGGACAAAACCCAAACATTGTATTCTGCCTTGTGCAGTTGGCCTTTGACTGGTCTCAGAATCAACCTAACGCATCATTTTCTTATCCTAAATCTGTCTGTCCAGGATGGTTTAAACTGGAGCAAAAGTATTTAAGTTGACCTGATTCTCTGACCTTGAGCTTTGATCTATTGTTTTAGAAAATGAATAATTTCAACCTCGCTCGACCTTCAGTCCTTTCGCCAAGTTTCATCCAAATTAAATTGGACCTATATAAGTTAAAAAGCCAAACCTTTGACCTTGCCTCGTGACCTTTACTTGCCCAAATGATCTCAGACTGAATCAGGTCACCGTTTTCCATCCCTCAACCCTTCCACTATCTTTGGTCAAAGCAGAATCTAAACTGCTTTACTTGACCTCGCCCATGATCTGTGTCCTATGACCTTTTTTGACGAAAAATTAATCACGTTTCTCTGAGTGTCCTAAATCATTCCTCCAAATAAGGTTCACATACATCCACTAGCTTTGCTTTTTCATAACATCGCTAACAGACGCACAGAAAGACAGACAAGCAGAACAAAACATATACCCCACGCACTGTGCTGGCGGGTGTAGCAAAGAAAAGCAAGGCCTCTGAAGCAGTGCATTAACAAACACAAAATATGGGAAACCATCAGAGAAAGACTTAGCAGCGTCAAGAAATGGCATCTTGGGCCTACAAAGCAGGTAGCCAACACTCGTGAGCCAAAGAATATACCCAAGTCTTGTCGATGCCGTGGCCAGGATGCCATGAATGATCTGGCGTTTAGACACAGCTTTAAACTCCCTCCCCTCCTCCTTCCCCCATCCATTCCCAACTACAACTACATTCCTTGAACTCATAATGGAAAGGTAGCTCACTCCTTTGCGTCGCGGTATGAAGCGAGTGAGCGAGCGAGCGCGCGCACACACACGCGCACACACACACACACACACACACAGACACACACACACACACACACACACACACACACACACAAAGAAATATGTGATAAGATAAGGTCATTACAAGCCTGACTCAGTCCTTTTACAAAGTAACACCCGATCTCTCTTCGAGAGCATGGGTGTAATGAAATGCAATAAGTAAAAATATGTTTAACGGGTTAGGCGTGTTCTGCCCCACGTTTTGTAAACTAATCAGCTAGTAGCAAAAATAAAATGGCAATTTACTTCATGAACTAGAAAGCACTCAGAGAGCCCATACCTCCGCCAATCCCATTGCCATTTAAAAGGATCCGGATCCGAATCCGTGGATATAGGATCTGGATTCGGATCAGCCCAAAAATTTAATCATTTTTTCCTTGGCCCATGGCTTACCCTTCCACAAAATGTAATCAAAATCTGGTCGTAACTTTTTGAGTAATCCCGAATCTGGATCCGTGGGCATAGGACCCGGATCCGGATCCGCCCCAAAATTTAATCAATTCTTTCTTGTTCCATGGTCCACCTTTTCACAAAATTTTATTGAAATTCATTGAGAATTTTTGGAGATATTGTGCAGGTTACTCTGGATACGGATCCGGATCCGCCCCAAAATTTAATCGGGTCTTCCCCGGGCTATGGCCCACCCTTCCACAAAATTTCATCAAAATCCAATCATAAATATTTCAGTAATCATGCTAACAGACACACAAACCAACGCGGGCAAAAACATAACCTCTTTGAAGGAGGGAATGAACTATTTGGAGAGTGTTTGTCTAAACCGATAATTCGGAAACTGTATGCCTCACTTTCCTTCTGTTTATTTACCTGCTTCTTTGTCTTTCTCGTCTTCATCTACAGAAAGAGTTTATTCTCAGTTATGCTGTACAAAATCGCCCACACATTATGTACATATCGTACAGCAATGTACTGACGGGTTTGTCGTTATCTGATACGGACGCAAAACCAATTATTTACACTTTCATCACTGCAATTAGCTCAAGCCATGATGCGTATGTGATCTCATCTCTCCGATTCGCACAGAGCTGCTCTTGCTAATTAAATCGTATATGTATGATTTTCCTGTGTTCCACAGAGTAATTGCAATTTCATATTAATAACATCATCGCTCTGATTATTTGTGTACAAAAGTGATTCATTATTTATTTATAAATGCAGAAGGTTTGACGCCTCATGAATCTATGAATGTTATATCGAAATATTTCAGCACACATAAGTGATCTTTGAGCACTGTGTCTGTGTCACACAACATATTTTTAGGAAGCGTGAACTGAGACGACAGATCTGTTAATGAATATCCCAAGTGAGAAGTTATGTTTAACTTGTGAACTTAGTGTTTCTCTAAGACGATGCACTAAACCTCACATGACCGTCTTAAACAATTCCACACTATTGGTTCTGTTCTTTTACATCAGTCAGGGTTACACCAGACAGTTACAGTGCTTATCACAACATGTATTCGATGACGATTTAGTACCGGACCACTTTATTCACATTAGATTTCTTGTAGTTTTGTGACCGAATTCTACAGCTTGGAAACTTCTGTTTCATGATATTCTTCTAACCATCACCCTCTTCTATTTAGAATGACCTTGATTACTTCAGGAGTGACCTTGTGCTTTAATTAACGTAAAATCATTCCAGACAAATTAAAATTTAAGAGAACTTCCGCAAGTTTTGTTGTTTTTGTTTTGTTGTTTAGGATTAGACAGAACAATGGCTGGAAGTCTGCAAAAAATATATATATATATATTTTTTTAAAGAGGGAATAAAATAAAAGGAGAGCAAAAATCATAGTCAGTTCATTTCGAGTTCTTTAGACAAATTGCTTTGATTACCCAGAGATCATTGGCCGAAGGCAGTATAGATTAAAAAGGGCAGTTTGCAAAGTTGACCAGTTGCATTCACCAAGGACTGAAATAGTGGGTAAATTCCAGCATTAGAATGCTTTGCTGCGCTCCCACCATAATCAGGTATACTGTAGATGCAAGCCGATGGGTCAGAAGAGCAATGATCACTGTAATAGCCACAGCAAATTGGAAATGAAGCACAAAACTGCTACAAAAGGAGAGAGGTTGACAGGCGTCTTGAGGAGTAGGGGAGTGGACGAGACGAAACGCCTCTGCCTCCACCTAGTTTAGAAGCTCTGTGTGTAGTGAGGTCCAACATAAATGCAAGTAACACTAAATGTAAGGGCGGATAAGACCACCGTACACAATCACCAACTGCGCAGAGGTAATGCATACGGAGACGTTTCAGCACATCCAGTCTATGCGATGCGAGTTTGCAAAGGACGCAGTACTGCTTTTGCATAATAAGTCTCCGAGTGAAAAATACCCTCAGTATAGAAGGGATGATAGTAAACTGATTCGTTTGCTAATGAATATTTAACAGATTTTCTTGTTAAGTTCATGCCAGGTTGAAAGATGGAGTTTGGCACATTAAAGATAAATAGGCTTCTTTTTCCCCCTAATCGCGAATAATAAACAAGACAGAAACCTGGTGTACCATAGCCTCAGCTAGTGACTGCTGCAGCGACTGTTGTCATGCTGATGTAATTGTTGTCATGGGCAGTGTTAGAAGCAGATGGATAGGAAAGGGTGTATGTGTGGATTTGGCTGAAAGTGTAGCTATGAAGACTGATAAATTACAAGGAGAGACTTGATAACAGGACAAAATCCTGTGGACCACCACTACTGAAAACATTCAAAGAAGGACAGTGTCTGTCTACAGGAAGAAACATGGAACGAACAGAAAGGTTGCTAGAGGCGAAGGAAGAGAACAGAAACCATTAGATGGTAATCTGGAAATAAAAGATCTGTCAAATTCTATCTAAAGCCTTCGAGATGTCAACTGCAATGACAAAGGTTCGACAAAAGTCCTAAAAGGAGGATGACTGAGAACGTGAAAGGAATGTGAGAAGAATACCAGTGAACCGTCCCTGGAGGAACCCACTGAGAGTCAGAAAGGTGAGAAAGTTGTCTGAGATGTTCCAACTAAGGATACCCTCAAAGACTGCAGATGCAAGATATAAAAGCAATCTGGCATTAGTTTCAGAGTAAGGAACGGTTACATTTGTTCAGGAGAGTCTGAATGAAAACGTACATATATAGACGGAAAGATGCAAATTTGCTTACGAAGGCTCTCAGCACGGAAATACACTTTGGGGGGAGCAACAAGAATAAGGTTTAGTTGGCATCGGTACCTTTTGTATGCCTTATTCTTTTAAACAGCATTATACCTTGTATGACAAAATCGTTTTTTTATTATTATTTAGACGGTATGAACAAGGAATGTGTGTTTTCATGCCTGGGAGAATAATATCCATAAAGAGCAACGCACAGTTAGAATGCTCTCGACCGAAAAGTCAAGGACTTACTCCTTCACAGGATAGTCGAAAACAGACCATGGGGAATCGAAAGATTCAAGTTCGGGAACACAGGGCTAGTGAGCCTGCTGCCCACATATAAAAGACAACAGCCTTTGGCTTGGAAATGAGTATAAATAATGCAGGAGACTTCTTTTTCAGGTGACGTCGTTCCTTGGTTAATTCTTGTTCCCTCCTCAGAGTTTATTCATTTTCGGGGAGATTCCTGTTAGCGGGCAAATGGAGGCTATGTCAAACTCCTTTAACTCAAAAAGTCTTTTCAGAGCTGAATGAAATCACTTGAAAGTAGAAGAAATAAAATGAAAGTACGTCAGGCAGTCTTCTGTGACTCACTCCCGGCTGAATAAAACCATCTGGCGATAGTTTGAATGAAATTACGATGAGTTGTCCCGTTCAGAAGAATGTTAACTGGAGCAGAGGACAGTCTCTTTAGGCAATTAGGTCCTTCGTTCGTATACTCAATAATTTTTAAGGTTCCGTAACGCCTCCTCCTTATCGATTTATTCAGCACATTACACCCCAATATCCTCCTCTGTGTTACTGATGCAAGCTATATAGAATCCAAGAGAATGCTAAAATGTAATAAGCTAAATAAATCACTAAGGATGAGGTGTTCGGAGGTCCCCTGTTCCTCCTTTCATACGTCCTTTCATCCTTTCGCTGCTGCTGGTGCGGCTGGCTATTTTATCCTGGGTAAAAACCGGGAGATGTAATTTAATGGAAAGAAATCACAGCATTCATAGGCTTCAAAAACTATCTCGAGTATGAATTTCCCTGTCATCATTAAGTCTAGTAGTAGTAATAGTAGTGGAGGTGGTAGTAGTAGTAGTAGCAGTTGTAGCAGCAGTAATAGTAGTAGTAGTAATAGTTAGTGTTGATGTTTTTTTTTTGTTATTGTAGACCCAGGTTCTTCTGAATGTAAATCCACTGGACTGCAGGCTGAAGTTACCTCTCACCTGCAGTCAACCATCCTACGTTTGGGGATCGGAGAGGAGTTGAGGGACGTTTGTATAACCGGTTAGAGGAGTGCCACCACGTGAAGGAGTCCCTCTCCAGCACCACATGTCCGCCGAAGAATGTACAGTTAGTCGAACACCAGTTGATTTTTTTTCCGTCGAGAGAAGTTTAGCAGTCAGAAGGTTAAGCCACAGTATAAGACAGTCGCTTTTGGCCACCAGTCACCAGTATCGTTCCCTCGTGCACACAGCTCCACTCGCATTAGTCCACTTGCAGTTATTCGCACAACCCTGAGCTGCCAATCCACTTTTTTCCTTAACTCAATCCCTCCTTTGCATTCATATAAGCTACAGCTATTCCATTCTCCTCCCCCTTCAAAACTTTCCATATTTTCTGAAAACTGTGGAATCTGTTCTCGCCATAAACACGCTCTTCTTTATCTATATCTACTCTTATTACTTTTAGTGTCACCTACTTAAAAGAGAATGATTTCAAACAAGATATGTATATGATTTCTCTAAGCTCCTTAAAGCTGGTGATATTTACTTTATTCCTGCTTCATCCAGACGTTTATATTCAGCTTAGGGATTACTTTTCTAACTGCAGGGGATACAAGCAGCCTTCATTCGCCCTTTAAGGATTCAGGTGCTTTTATTAAGTGCACATAATCGTCCAGTACCAGCAAATGTAAATAAATAAATACATAAAGTAAAAAGTACCTCATTAGTGTGAATTGCTTAAAACTAGAAATGTGTTTTTCATAGAGGGGAATAAAAATATACACTACCTGCCTTTCTGAAACCATATATTTACAATTTTCTTTCCTCTGCGTCAGACTGCAGCCGCACACATTTATTCACCCCATTTTGGCTCTCTTCTCGTTAGGGATGTGGTCAAGGGGAGGTGAATGGGGTGGAAGGGAGTAGGACGAAGGAGAGGGGCTATGGTTTAGACCCTCACCCACCCCATCAGTGAAATAAAGGCACGGGTCGCCCTTTATCTTCAGCGCAGTCATGTGGAGTTTACTTTGCTGGGGAGGGATGCGTGAGTATGTACGTATGTGCAATCGATTCTCTGCCTGTACTTAGATTTGTTTTAGCGTGAGGACCTGGAAATGGGAAGTTTCTGCATTCTTCTCCTTGTCCTCCCTTGAGAGAGAGAGAGACGCGATGATTTTCTTGTAATTAAAGTTTGATTTATTGAAAGAACAGTAGATGCGGGAGGATCCTATACTCTCTTCGTTTTTCCTGCCAAACAACCCACAGTGGCAACAAAGAGTTAATCGTAATTTTCTGGGCAAATACAAAACCTGAATGTCCATCAGTTTTAGGGAATATTTACTTATTATATGGAGTCTTTCAAACACTGGCCATAAAGCGTTATTATGTGACGAGCTTCCTTCATTACATCAGCTGCGTAATCAACAGTACTACACATTGCTGCATCGTGATAATTACATTTGAATATGCGACTGAATAACAATATTGCTTTCATACTTCATTATTCACGAGTTTTCTATGATAAAGTGAGAATAATTAACCATATTAAGCATTATTATAAGGCTCATTTTCTTAAATCTGATTGATTCTAATATTTCTGAACCGTATTTTGAGATGTCCCTGATGTTAATATGGGACTTTTTACCAACGTTCCAGCATTAATGTATTGTGATTATTCCATTATCTTAATATATGACTTCCGTATCACAGCAGCTTATTATTCTATGAGGATTTTATAATTCAAATATGCATGTGATTAACACCACTTCTGCCTACACATAATTGCAGCAATAAGCTCTCCAGCCTGACTGTGGGGTGGGTGCGAGGTGGGAGGCCTGGCTGCTGTAATATGCCCACGTCATAGCTCTGGCGGCCACATCCGGCGTGAAAGGGGTGGCGGGCCAAACGCCTTCCCCGCAGACGGAAACTGCACATAAAGCTGGCCCAAATGTACCCTATATCACAAGTACATTAAGGCGCTGACGTTCACACGTATGCAGATGACCGTCGGAAAGTAAAGAGAGGTTTATAAGTCTGAAAATCTTGGGGTGGTTGCCGCAACGAGGCTGGCCATGACGGGGGGGGTAAGGGAGGGGAGGGGTGATGCTGGGTTCTGGTGGAAGGGAGAGAGACGAGAAATGGAGCTTACATGGAAGTAGCGGCAACAATAGAAGAATCCTAGGAGTGGAGGCTGTACTACACAAGGGCATGGAAGGGTAGAAAAAACATTTGGGTGGGAAAGCTTCGTCTGAGTTGCGTTAAGAGAGATAAAATTAGTTTAGCATGGGGAAGAGAAGCACATCTAGCAGGGAAACGGTTGGATGTACTCGTATATCGTTAGGGCAGACAGGAATACTAAAGCATAAGGAAACAAGCCACAATTTCCAGGGAAATTTTGCTTGTTGGGTGTGAAGGTAGGTAGAAAATAAAGGCATAGGGATGGAAAGTGCACTTAGCAGGGAAAGCATTGTTTGTAGCCCGTTAGTGTAGATAAAACTACTTTAGCACAGGTAAAAAAAAAAACACACACATTTAAAAGGAAAGCATTCGTTTGGGAGTGTATTTGGGTGTTAATAACACTTAAACAGAGTGTGGTATATAAGAGGACTACTGGGACTGCTGTCACATTTAACTTGGTGATTAAGTTGTGCGAAACGGACAAAAATAAGTCAGTATCAAATAGGTCAAATATCCAATACACATAGGGTGCAGGGTCCCGTCGTTAGACCAACTAATCTTGTATTCTTTCGAGAGGATGAATGGCCTATCTTTGGAAGTATATAATGGGAAGAAAGGAAAAACCTCCTCTGGGTCATGCGAACCTGCTCGAAGCACAAGAATGTCAGTCAGGGCGACAAACTAACTTGTGATGCATCTCCCGTCGTAAGCAGGCGTTGTTTTATGTAGGTGGGACAAGAAAAGGAAATTGCACAATCTTCCTTTGCCGTTTTTTTTTCCTGAATATATAGATAGATATAGACAGACAGATATAGATATAGATATACAATAATTATACACGTACTGATTATAATTATAAATACGTTTGGGAATTATCGTCTTTACTGTTGCGATCGGTTCTGATGCTTCCTTGTTCTTCCTGTAAAAGCAAATCACAGTCATGACAGGGCGATTGTTTTAAGTTCTCTGTATCTCAGTAAAAGTGGCGTTGTCACCAGACTTCTTTAAGAAACTGGAACTGCCTAATACATTGCTGTTGTTTATATAACTCACCATTTTCCATGTCGACCATCTTTTCCATTATGTGTGTGTGTGTGTGTGTGTGTGTGTGTGTGTGTGTGTGTGTGCATTTTTTTCCCGATACAATCAAGTCAGCCTACAGACTTAGAAGGAATATCTTTCAATGAGCGATTGATGAAAAAGATAACTGGATCAGATGTGAGAGGTGTAAGGCTGAGAGGAAGACCACAAGTAGGATGGATGGACAGTGTGAAGAGAGCGTTGGATGAGAGAGGGATGTCTGTTGAGCAAGGAAGAGTGGCTGTGCGTGATAGAATTGAATGGAGAGAAATTGTGAATGAATAAATGATGGCGCAGCCCTGAGGAGATATTCTCCTGCATTTTGTCTGATCAGATGATCAGGTCAGATGCGGTTAAGGGGATGAGTCCATTATGATGCGGCAGGGGTAAACCAGCTTTGCTGTCGGGCCATGCTGCGGATGTCACTGACTGCACTGCGTAGTTTGACCCACGTGCGGTGTGGTGCGATGAGGATCTGTCCCTTCTCCCCTCTGGGGTTAAGATGCGAATGAATGTGTTTGAGTGGATGAGTAAATTGGAGGTGTGTTGACCTGTCTCGGCTACCTCCCTTTTCTTGGAGGAAGCAGCCTACGTATATAGATAGATAGATCTTTCAAACCAAATGTTTCATGCAGCTTTTTTGTTTCATTACTTTCAAGCTTATTTTTACCTTCACTTTCTAGCTCTTCCCTGAACCTAATCTTCCTGCTCCTTGTCCCCCTTCTTACTCAGCTCATTACTCCCTGGGTTTCTCCGTCTTCTCTTCCTTTCTTCTCCTCTTGAAACACGAGGGCTCTCTCTCACAGCCCTCTTGCCTCTTCCCTTGAACTTATCTCCCAACCCTTACTTTCTTCATCACGCCGGATTAACTGAACTAAATCTCTCCCTCCATCACCGTCTCCCTAACAACAAGTTTCTCGGAACCTCCTCCTTCATGCTCCTAATTCTGTCCATACATTCTTCCTCTTTCATCTTTCCACAGCCGGAACTGTTACATTTCCCTCAACGATTTTCTTTCCTTGTTGGTGATGATGTTTTTCTCGTCCTTGTTGCCAGCACTCAGATTTTCGACTTCGCCAGTGAAATCAGTGTCATAACCCCAAAAGTATAACAACAGGCGGGCGCGGAACTACCAGACG